>AFFK01019247.1:0-17483 GCA_000239455.1 Strigamia maritima
AAGGAAAGGGACTTAAGCTAGGTTCACACTTGGTTCACACTTGGTTCACACTGGCAGTAATAGTAGAGAAGTAGCAGCAGCGTGGTGCATTGTGGGACGAAAGTAGACCAAAAGTAGCACCAGAGAAAAGTAAAGTAAAGAAAAGTAGTGAGCAAGCACAAAATCAAGTAAAGCTAGCTTCACATTTGTGTTCACACTGGCAGTGACAGTAGAGAAGTAGCAGCAGCTGATGCATTATGGGACAAAAGTAGACCAAATGTAGCAGCAGAGAGAAGTAAAGTAAAGTAAAGTAGTGATCAAACACAATATCAAGTAAGAAAGTAGCAGTAGAGCTTTTCTACTGACAACAAATCTTGTCACATGACAACCACATTTTTGCAAATGGCCACTGACATTGAAATGATTTCCATTATTATACAACAATATGCTGCCTAATTATAAAAAACCAGAACAAAGGACAATATTTGGACACATACAGCAAAGGATTTTAAAATATCTAGTGAGTTATAATAATTATATTAGTAAAATTAGTGTGCACATGAGCATGGTGCATGTTTACATGTTTGTGCAAATAATTTTATCTAAATAAAATCCAAATAAAATTTATTTAATTTATAATTCATTTAAAATATTTCACAATCTTTCTATATTCAATCTATTTAATCTATTTATATGATTACAGCTGCTGAACTCCAACAGAAATGGGAAAAACTTGAGGGATAATTTTTCCAACAATTGTCTCTAGTTTATCCGCCATTTTTGTTGTTTATGTTTTTGTTATATTGATAATATATTAAGTCCTCTCATTGGCTCTTCGGTCTTCCTGTTGTTGGCTGTTATTGGCTATTTCTTTACTTTATCTACTGCTAATTCATGTGTGAACAGTGTGAATGTGTTTACTTTACTTTTGGCCTACTTTCGTCCCACAATGCACCACGCTGCTGCTACTTCTCTACTGTCACTGCCAGTGTGAACACAATTGTGAACCTAGCTTAACTCTTCGACTTCGCACAAATATAACCGCTTCCTCATTCCTAAACTTATCCCACAAACCATCTGTTGCTAAGATCATAAATTGTGGCTTAAAGACGTCGAGATCAAAAGTCGTAACGTCTGGTTCAGCACTAACTAAGTTGTCGGCTTTTAGTGGATAGTTACCCAAAGCTCGTGACACAGCTAAACATCCAGCAACACGCCAAGCACCCTCAAAAATCGAAACAAAGCCCCCGGCTTTTATAATGCGTTTATGTTCGCTAACCTAAAAATAAATAATTTAGAAAATGTTAAAAAAACAATTTTTTATTTATTTTTATTTTAATTAGAAATCGCCTTCGAATAAACTATACTCTATCATTTCGTGCGCGAAACTCCCATTGGTTAATGACCTATATTGTACTGAAAGTATATATTGTGGCGTCTTATTTTAATCCTCTAGTTGATCCGAGTCAAAAAATCATTGTTTCGTAGCCAAAAAATGGGCGCAACAATACCAAAACCCAAATGTAAATTATTTTTAAAATATTTTAGAAGCATTTTCATTTGTTAACAATGGCACGCACATTTTTGGACTACAAAACAATGATTTTTCGACTCAGCTCAACTAGAGGATTAAAATAAGATGCCACAATATATACTTTCGATACAATATAGGTTATTAACCAATGAGAGTTTCGCGCCCGAAATGATAAATAGAGTTTATTTTATAACTACAGTATAACCTGTGCGGTCCGGACACAGTTGGGGCGCAAAATTCTGTCTGGTCGGAACAGGTGTCCTGTCGGCACAGGTATTTTAGCATGGCTGGGAGATTGGCTGGGTTCGGCCATTGTGTCCGGACTGGACAGGTGTCCGGACTGGACAGGTGCCGGACTGGGACAGGTGTCCGGTTCGGCCATTGTGTCCGGACTGGACAGGTGTCCGGACTGGACAGGTGTCCGGACTGCACAGGTTATACTGTACAGTGATATTATCGATATTGTTACGGCCTAAGGAAGCCTCCGTAGCACCCTCGTCTAAGCATTTCTCCAACAGATGGCATTAAAACCAATAACTGTCACCAGATGTCACATCGCCTCAAATTAGTATGCACACCAATCAGAAACAGGCAACGCCCACAACATAGTTTTCTTATTTAATTTGGAACAAGAGAAAAAGCAGTCTTCACCTGAACATGAGCTAGTTAGTTCTTAGTTTCTCTCAAGTCCCAATGACCAGTTCATGGCCGGGAGTGAGAGACCTAAAGCTCTAGGTGTCTAATAAGGATCCCTAATTCCAGTTCTTAAGGGTCAGGGGACTGAAGGTCATGTGGTTCTCAGACCCCAGGGAGCCACATAACAATATCATCAGTGTAATCCGATGTTGATTTGTAAATTGACGAATAAAATAATAATCAAAAAATACCACATCTATAATACCGTTTGAGGTTTATGGTCAAAAGATAGAGGGATCGCATTCCCTTTGTAATCACACATTACTCCTCGCGAATCACCGACATTCGCAACAACTAATTTGTTTTTGTGTTGTAAAGCTACCAATGCAGTTGAACCTATAAAATAATGTTTACATACGTATAAGCAAACTAATATCGCATTATCACATCAACATAAAATAATATTATATTTTATTATTATTATTAGATACCTGCCACATCGTTCTTTTTTTTGCTCTGATAAGGAACTTTTTATCCATATTCAAGATTTCCTGTGTTAAAATTTGTTTATATTTTCTGCCATCATTGGACTCAAATCGCTTAGAAAGATGTTTCAACAATTTTTTTGGGCAAAATTAGATGCTGTCTGCAATTAGAAAAGATACATTTAGTAATGTCATAATTGTCGAAGAAACCAAAAAAAATAATGTTACACTATTTACACGTAAAAATAGAATGTACCGTACATCTTGGACAAATATAATTGTCCAAGCGAAGATATGTGTAAATAATTTATATAGTTTATATAGTTTATTTTATATCCACCTCCATGCCCATCAAAAATAGCAATAAATTAATTCCGGTTTTTTCATTCTTTATGATATTAAATCTGTCCTCCATTTTGAATCTTCGTCCTTTAAGTGCATAAGCTGTGGCATTTCCGACCGTCAAATTTTTTTCTTGCATTGACAGGAGGCGACTGAGACGATGGTATGCAATTTTCATTGTTGAGTAAAAACTAAAAAGTCTGCGTCATTAAAATCATACGTAAATGTTTATTTAAATCTGTTACACCTTAATTGCACCAATATAATCCTGAATATTTTTCGATGTGATATAATTTGTATCGTCTAAAGGCTCGTTCACACTCACCTCTTGCTCAAAATGATGTTATTTCCGTTTCTCGCGCTGGAATCGTGATTTTTTTCCGCAGCCAATCGGAACGTAACGTTACATGAGCTTGAGTGATTGATTCTAAAACTGATACACATATTTCTGTAAACCGGGTGAAAAAAAATTTACATTTTTCAGTTACCTAATAAAATTTTAAAAACACATTTATGCGAATTTTTTTAAGTGGCCTCAAAAGCGCTGAAAATTTATCCGCGCTGACACCAAAGACCAATCTTTAACACCACGCACGAGCTTTTTAGGTACTTACATCTAGTCTGTGCAGTAACCGTATAATCTGACTACATTCGAAGGCTTAAAATGTTATAAAAAATAAATAGTATATAATAAAAAAATATAAAAAAAATTATAAAACTAAAAGAAGACATTCCCATGCCGGGAATCGAACCCGGGCCTCCTGGGTGAGAGCCAGGTATCCTAACCACTAGACAACATGGGACCACAAGATAAAAGGGAACAGCTAAAAATATGACTTTTTTCTATTTTTAATTTTAAAATCAGATGTGCATTGTTTCTGTCTGTTCTCATACCAACTAAGACTAAATACTTATTTTGTCTTATCTCATGGCAGAGTAATTTAACAAATTGAAATTTCTAGATACTTAATTGATTTTGGTAGAAAAAAGATTTCGTGGCTGGCTAATTTCGTTTATTGACAAATGTAATTTCATCTACTGAAGCCAAGTTTTAGTCCCATGTGGTCTAGTGGCTAGGATACCTGGCTTTCACCCAGGAGGCCCGGGTTCGATTCCCGGCATGGGAATAATTTTTTTTAAACATTTTAAATATATAGTCGCGCCATAGGGTCCATAGTGGCACGGTAATCTATTATTTTTAAAAATTCACGATGAATACTTGTACTTGTATTTGTCAATTTTTAGAAAAATAGATCACGAAAATTTTCTCATACCAAGTAAAATTTAAAATTTAATATTTATCAAAATAATAAAAAAAAACCTTCCCGTGCCGGGAATTGAACCCGGGCCTCCTGGACGAAAGCCAGGTATCCTAGCCACTAGGACTAGGGCTTAGAAACAGTAAATGAAATTAGGAGTATTGTTTACATTTGTCAATAACAATAAATGAACGACCATTTTTTCCACCAAAATCAATTAAATATCTAGAAAATTCAATTTGTTAAATTATTCTGTCTTGAGATGAGACTAGATAAGTATTTAGTCTTATTTGGTATAAGAACAGACAGAAACAATGCACATCTGATTTTTAAATTTAAATGGGAAAATTATTTTTTTTTTTTGAGAATCTAACTCGTGAAAACTATCGACCAGAGCGTATGCGCAGATTCGTTGAATTCAAATTTTTGGTCAAATCTCATTGGTCGGCGCACCTATTGTTTTGATTATTGAGCACCATGCAAAATATCTGAAAATAAATTTATGTTTTATCCACTTCTGAAACAATTAGCCATCAGAGCGAGCCACTCCACCACAATCTCTAAATGGCAATGGCGCGATGTTTCACCGGATTTCACGAGATTCCACGAGATTTCGCGAGATTTTACGAGATTTAGCGAGATTTTACGGAATTCCACAGGATTTACATTTGCTCGAATATTTCGTTAAAATCCCGTGAATCTCGTGGAATCCCGTAAAATCTTGCGGAATCTCGTAAAATCTCATAAAATCTCGTGACATTTTGTGGAATCCCGTGAAATCTCGCGAAAACTCGTGGAATCCCATTAAATTCCGTGGAATCTCGCAAAATCTCATAAAGTCCTTTGAGAAATATAGATATAGATTTGTTGTTGTTGTAGTTTTTCTCGTTAGATTCTCTTCCCGAATACCACTCGCGCTAGTGATTGTCGAAACAGCTTGCAACCATTCATTTTTTTACTCATTGGTAAAACCACTCGTGCATCTAAAAATTGCGACCTGAATAAATCATGAGTGCCCGCAGGGCACGAGTGGTTTATTCTGGTCGCAATTTTTGATGCACTCGTGATTTCTACCGAGTAAAAAAATTCATTGTTACAAGCTTATTTCGACAATCACACTAGCGCTTGTTGTATTACAACTGAGAAATTTAAAATTTTACTTGGTATGAGAGAATTGTCGTGATCTATTTTTCTACAAATCAAAATGGCACTGTGAAATCAGGCAATAAAAAATTCCAGAAGCATACTCAACTGAGCCTATAATTCGAAACAGTTGGAAAATTTCTTATTATCTGTTTATGCTAATTTCTGCAATTCACCTAATAATACAATACAGTATATCATTAAGGTGAATAGTAGAAATTTGTTTTGGCTGACTTACATATGATGATCAACCTTTTGTTTTACTTAAACATGACATTCAAATCAGCTGTGACAACGATTATCGGAGAAGTAATTTTCGGTTTTGTTACACAACCGAAAGAAAGATGCCTTTAAGAGAAGAGTGGATTTTGCAAACCGATGCAACAAATAAATTAAATTGGCAACTGCTAGTGCAGTTTTTGTGTTTTTCATGCAGCTGCATCTTGGGTTTTCTGCAATACATATTCTAAAGCCCAAAGTTGAACCATTGCTTGTGCCAATATTTTTCGTTTAAAATTATTTCCGTCTGTGATTGTGGGTGCTGAAAATGATAGAAAGCTTATTGTATCATTTGGTGAATTGCAGAAATTTGTTTAGATATTTCTGACGATGAAGACGATAATCAACCTTATTTTCAGTTTTGTTGCAAAACCAAAAAGTTGATGGCATTAAAAAAGAGTGGACTCTGCAAATCGATGAATTGGTTAAATTAATTCCGGTTTTTTCATTCTTTATGATATTAAATTTGTTCTCCATTTTGAATCTTCGTCCTTTAATTGCATAAGCTGTGGCATTTCCGATCGTCAATTTTTTTTTGCATTGATAAGAGGCGACTGAAACTGCAACAATGGTATGCAATTTCATTGTTGAGTAAAAGCTGGTTCAACTCACTTCTTGACACAAGACTACCTTGAGAGGTAGTCTTGTCAAGAAGTGAGTTGAACCGGCTTTTACTCAACAATGAAATTGTCATTTTGAGCAAGAGCAAGACAAGACTACCTTGAGAGGTAGTCTTGTCTTGCTCTTGCTCAAAATGATGTTATTTCCGTTTCTCGCGCTGGAATCGTGATTTTTTTTCGCAGTCAATCGGACCGTAACGTTGAGTGATTGGTTCCGAATCTAATACAAATATTTCTGTAAACCGGGTGAAAAAAAATTTACATTTTTCAGTTATCTAATAAAATGTTATAAACATGTTATGCGAATTTTTTTAAGGGGCCTCAAATCAAACTTCCAATCAAAAACCACTTTTTGACCACGCACAAGCTTTTTAGGTCCTTTAGTTAGATCTACGTAGTAAACGTATAATCTGACTACATTCGAGGGCTGCTTAAATTGTAATATTTAAAATGTTGTAAAAAAATATTTTAAAAAATGATAATAAAAAATTATAAAAAAATTATAAAAATAAATGATCTCATGCCGGGAATCGAACCCGGGCCTTCTGGGTGAGAGCCAGACAACATGGGACCATAAGATGAAACGAACAGCTAAAAATGTGTTATAAAAAAATATTTTAAAAAATGATAATAAAAATTATAAAAAATTATAAAAATAAAGAAGATATTCCCATGCCGGGAATCGAACCCAGGCCTCCTGGGTGAGAACCAGGTATCCTAACCACTAGACAACATGGGACCATAAGATGAAAGCGAACAGCTAAAAATGTGATCTTTTTGTATTTTTAATTTTAAAATCAGATGTGCATTGTTTCTGCCTGTTCTTATACCAAATAAGACTAAATACTTATCTAGTCTCATCTCATGACAGAATAATTTAATAAATTGAATTTTCTAGATATTTAATTGATTTTGATGGAAAAAATGGTCGTTCATTTATTGTTATTGACAAATGTAAACAATACTCCTAATTTCATTTACTGTTTCTAAGCCCTAGTCCTAGTGGCTAGGATACCTGGCTTTCATCCTGGAGGCCCGGGTTCAATTCCCGGCATGGGAAGGGTTTTTTTTTATTATTTTGATAAATATTAAATTTTAAATTTTACTTGGTATGAGAAAATTTTCGTGATCTATTTTTCTAAAAATTGACAAATACAAGTACAAGTATTCATCATGAATTTTTAAAAATAATAGATCACCGCGCCACTATGGACCCTATGGCGCGACTATATATTTAAAATGTTTAAAAAAAATTATTCCCATGCCGGGAATCGAACCCGGGCCTCCTGGGTGAGAGCCAGGTATCCTAACCACTAGACAACATGAGACCATGAAGTTGATGGCGGGAGATGAAATTAGATTATACATTTGTCAATAAACAAAAGAAGTGAAACGAAAGTCGTGATTTTGGTAGAAATTTTTGTCATTAAATTATATAATTCGTCAACTCAAAACTTATGTCTTCACTACTTCCCTTCTCATCTAACTCACATTCAGAAAGCATAAATTCATGCAAAAAGAAAAAAATGGGTGAATGTAGCACTTAATAGTATTTAGTAAAATTTTGCTTTTCAGACAATTAATAAACACAAAAAAAAACTCAAAAAACAATTCTAATTATAATGGACAAGAAAAATTGCTTTGCAAATAAGTTTATTTCCTTAATGAATTTCTTAAATTTCATGTTTTATTAATAAAAAAAATTTATTCTGAAAAATTACAGAAATTATTATTTTATTCATTCTACAACTTATATTGCATATCTAAGTTGTTTCGTTCAATATAAGTTTCAATTTCTCTGCGAGCTGAAATGTTAATATTATCACACCTAGAGCAATTCAATACATTTAATGTGTTTTTCATTGCTAACAATTTTATAATCGAGACTAAATTAATTGAGCTACACAGACTAATTGATAAATATTTCAAATTTTCAAGTGCGTTCACTTCAACAAGTTCAGAAATCAAATTATCAGATATTGTTTTACAATTGTGAAGTGATACATTTTCTAAACTTTTACTTATCAAAAACATTTTCATTTGTAATTCACTAATTTCAAATCCATCTTCTAAAGTTATTTTCAATTTACGTAAGTTTTTAAATGAAATATCATCTTCCTCATCAGTTATTGCTTCATCAAAAAAAGTACACAATTCCAACTTCAATTTTTCTAATATTGGACAATTGACACGAATAACTCTAACATTCACAAGTCTAATATTGTGTAGGTATACATTCGTCAATCTTTCCATTTTGTTGCATAATAACACTGAAGCAATATCGCTAAAATTTAAACGTGAAAACAAAATAAATTTGCGTAAATTTGGAAAAATAGTGGTCATAATGGTTATATCTTTGTTACTCCACATTACATTATTTGTTTTTTCAACCGAATAAGTGGGCAATGTTTGGCTGAAATTGAATTGTAGTTCTAGCAGACTAACTAACTCTTTCCAGCAATCATTTTTAAACACTTTTAAAACAGGCAGAGTATTTAGAAGGCATAAACAACCGGTGTACGTTAGGATAGTATGACAAACGTTCAGGTACACTAGTTTCATGCCACTTAGCGAACGTATCCCGTAATCAGTAATATTTTTGCAAAGAGACAAGTCAAGACGTTGTAATAGAAAACAATTTCGACCGATTTCAGCTAAAACTTTATCGTTGCATCCTGCGACATTACATAAATTTAAACGTCGAATTTGCGATAAATGTTGCACCAGTTTGATAATAGTTTCGGTAGGAATTTGGTCATCGTAAGATAAGTTTAAATCCAAAAGATTTTTACAATTTTTTCCAATTTTATCCGCAAGATCATCTAAAGACAGATCAAATTTGTGTAAGTGGTACAATGATTCAGTGGCAGAATTAATTAAATGACTTGAAGGCAAGCGTTGATCGGTAAGTTGAAATTGACGCAATCGTTGAAAAATGTTATTAATAATCGTATTATGTTGATCCAATGAGGGATAAGATTGGTCCATGAGTTGATTTTGAATGATTTTGAAATTTCTAGTAACTGTTTGTAAGCACAATTCTTGCAGGCTGGAAGCTGATTTTTTGTACGGCATGTTGAAAATGAAAGTGGAGAAGCTCCTCCTTTCACTAATTAATCAGGAGGTAAGAATGCGATGCAGTTATTTTCTTATATACAACTCGAAAAACAACTGTAAAAGATAAATAAGGTATGTTTTGGGAACGATGGTACGTACACCAGAACGTCTGCATGGGTCTTGGAATAGTCACGTAAAGACCACGTAACTGCGGTCTCAGACCGTTCTGCGGGACTGAATGCCGAAGTATTATTTTTGGAATACTTTAAAAATTAAATATTAATGAGAAAAAAATTCTCCTCCTTAACATTTCTTTTGAGTTTAACCACCAACTTTGTTGCTAATACATTGGTATCTAGAGTTAAATTTTTGTGACGATTAAAGTCTTATCTCATCTCACAATCAAATAAAAAGTGTGATGGTCTAAAATTGACCGTAAACATTTATTTTAACCAAGATAAAGAGTGTATAAATTCAGATAATGTTTCACAAAACATCTGGCAATGCTTCCCTGCATTGCAACAACAATAAAATGGAAATTCTTCATTTTACGACAATATTGATTATCATGGTAACCTAAATTCATGTGATATTACATGATATTTACACCTGTGGACAGGGGGCGCTAATTAAATATCAACGTGTGGACACCTGAACACCAGGAGTCAGGTAATGCAATCATGATCTAATCAGTAGATTAGAAGAGTATATAAGTTATGTACCACATAAATGCAAGTAACGGTCAGCAACATATAAATATATCTTTAAGTGAACTTTAGGGGACTGGAACTGGGCTCTGCAAGCCTTTATATAGTGGACATAGGAGGTCGAACTGGGGTCCAATTGGGCAATCAGCACAGGGCGGTCACTACATGACAACAGGTGACTCGGTGGGACGTTGGACCAATCGGGACAACTTCCCACTAACTCAAGTAAATTGTTCACCTTTCAGAGGTCAGAGGTCGTTACTACGTCAGAGAAATGGGTCACAGGTGGATCAATTTCTCAGATGTGTACAGAAAAGAAGGATTAGTGTGGTTGCTACAGCAAATACTTAACATAGATAACTTCCCATGTTAGAATAATAATATATAATATTATTATTCCTCATAATTCATAAAATAAGCACGCTTATGAAATATTTACTGATCAAATCTTATAAACTACTCATAAAACCAAAGATAGTCACATAAATAGTTGTTATTTGAATATGGCGCGACTTGATAGTCCGTGCCATCTAGTGATAAACTAGTAAGGTGATTTTCGGGATTCGACTGTCACACACCACTCCGCTTTATGCGTGAGACAAATGGCGCGCGCGCAAAGCATACTCATCCGAATATCAGAGCGAGGATATAGGCGAATCCGGGTAAACAACCTTACTTACTATATTAACGACCCGTATACTAATACTTAACAATATTAATATATTGCCTACATGGTCCGAACGAAGACTTCGTCCATATAGGGGGATTAAAATGTCACGTGACATTTAATCATAACCACGTTTAGAGAATCCATTGGAAACATTTAGGCTCACACTAAACACTTGTGACAATGGGGAATCGGGATCGATATTGCAATAATATCATCCGACCCACTATGCATAAAACACAATACAAACCACAAAAAATACCGAGAAAAAATTATGCAAATTGTGGTGACCCAAAAGTGTCCACTAGAATATTTCCATGTAAAATAATAAATATATTTTAACCAAAATATTCTACGTTGTAATATATCCTAAAATTATTTTAACCTAATTTATATAATTATTGCTGATAATTTTCATACCTTGTATAGTGTAAATAGTGGTCGTATGACCAGGCTATTAGCTGAAACATCTGCATCCATTTAATTGTCTTTAGTGTTTTGTGTTATCTTAACAGTATTTAGGTGTGTGATCATGAGTGGCATTGATCACAACCTGATATTAGGTGAATTGTAGTGTAATGTGTGTGTCTTATTTATCAGGTGTGTTGTTTTGAAGCACTGGTCCTAATGGTTCAAGTGTAAAAGACCATTAAATGCCTAAAAACAACTGTGATAATAAGTTAAGAAATTTTATGATAAGTATTTGCATGAGCTGAGATAATTGTCTTGTTTATTTGAGAACTGTGTGTTTTGATTCAAGACAATTATATTTATCTGTTTTGACAAGGGTTTACCGAGTATAGACTGTTTAGTACCTGACAATGTAAAGTTAAAACTGATTGTGACTGTATTTTCCTGATACGTGATATTTATTAGTGTTTGTTGATGTCGTCTGCCTAATTTCGATGTAACAGACAACATAGCTGGTTTTTGAGTGACTGGCAACAGGTGGCATGTCTGGATGACATCACCTGCTGTCACTCACCTTTTTGTGACACCAAGTCAGGTGTTCACTCGCCTTTGAAGTCAGCCAAGATGGCGGCTTGTATGCCAAGTTGGCACATATGTTTTTAAAGGAATAAATCCCTATGTAAGTTTGTTTTATAATTAGTTTTCTTGTGTTTGCGGTACCGTGTATCATAAACGGTATCCGCGGCTTGTCATTTCCGTGCCGAGTGTTGCCGAGAAGTCGCGGACAACGTGGGCCTCGATACAAGGAAATCGAGTGGCGACGGACAACGGGATTGGGCCGTGCCGACTGGCACCAGTGTGTTTCGGCAGTGAAAACGGGAATTTGCGTCGAATTTCTAAGAAGTGCGTTTTGGCCATTTTCGACCGTTTTTGATCAGATTTTCGAGGCGTTTGGGTCGAGGACGTTTTCATAAATAGTGTGTAATATTTAAGCTTATTCTAATATACCTATTTAGCCCTGTAATTATTGTAAATAATATTAATCATATTTTATTCTAAAATATATCTTGATTATTTCCATTTGGGGTTTGAGCTCAGCAGGATGTTGTGGGTCCCACCCACTCTGGGGGGTTGCTATGACATCAAGCGCTGGGCGATGTCGGAGCTGAGACCCAGATCAGTGACGGGCTCAGTTAGAACTCATTGCGCAGGTTTCTGCGCAAGTTCGAGTCCGATTGAGTGAGAATTTCTCATGTTCCGTGTCTTATTCATCTTGCTTCTCAACTTTCAACAACTCGTCCTCACCGGTCAAACTAATACAAACAAAGGTATCTAGTGTGACTGAGGATATTGTCAGAGGGAAGTGGGATTTTGGCCAAGTCTGGTCCTTGTACATTACAAGGAATAGACTCTGAATCTGGGATTGTTGCCCAAAGAGCTTGCTTTGTGAGCTATAATCACAACTAGGCTTCTTTAAGCCTGACTGGAGTCTTCACTTAGACTTATCAGTCCAACCAGGTAAATTCCTGAGTCATTAAAAACGGTCTGTTGCGCGAACAACAGATTCTCTTTGTTAACGGGAGTTTCCCGCCCATTTCGAGCCGACAACTCTGAGACGGGCGTTATCCAGGACCGAGAAGAGCGTTAGAAGATCTACGAGTAGCAATCTGGATCTCTATTTCAATCTTCTTTATTCTGATGTATTGTTAGTGTCTTTATTAATTAGTTTAGTTAATAAAGAAGTATAATCGTAAGCTGTGTGTTTTGATTGTATTTATTCTGTGTGAATAGGAGACTAGCGCTGTGTGTGCTACGAAGTTCGCGGATTAGGCCTAATAACACCTTTATTAGCCCTAATCAACCCAGTTTACCCTAGACAAACTGGCAAGTCGTAGAAGTCTATTTAATAGCATTGGCGCTCGCGCGACGAACCTTACGGAACCAACGAGTAAGTTAGTGTTCAGTTTAACATTAAAAATCCAAATTAATATCAGTATCAACGAACTAGTGTCAATATTAGTAAGCCTAGTTTAAAGCGCGACAAAATATAGTTTAATTTATTAATAGAATTTATTTACACTTATAATTATTTAAATACTAAGATATGCAAAACTGATCGATTTACATATCTTAGGCCTATTTGGTTCCATGTGCTTAGGCTTAACACAATGGCGATATCTTGGCGATCCTGAGGGATACGGTTGACTAAAGTCTGTCACAACCCAAAAGGAACAAGATAGATTGATTGCATCTATGCAGGAAAGCATAATGCAATCAACACAACTGCAATAAAATGTTAGAGGAAGGAAAAGAGGTGTAAATGGTCAAGCTACAGCCACGTGGCGACCTAAGTGGTTTGACCCACATTCCGCGCTTTACACCACGCGTTATTTCTACATTAAGGGCCCGTGGCCAGAAATTGGGAAATAAACAAGAGAGTTACTCACCGCAGCTCCAGTCCAATGTCGCGTCACGTCGGGATCAGTCATCGATCAAAGGCTGTGTTGCAGTCGCTCCCTGAAGCCGTATAGCCCATGCGATTTTTGATCGATCCAGACATCGGCGGCCAAAAAGCTCAACACATAATGTTCCAACACCATGTGGGAAGTATAGTCATTTTGACCCCATGTTCGCCTCATATTCACCTATTAACAAGTGTTACTGAGTAACACAAACACAGGTGCCACAGGGAAATGTAATACATCAACTATATACATGTATGACATTCAAAGTATGGTTCTTAACACGCAACCCATAAAATGCTATGGTTATGTTACACTACACTTTCAATATCAACAATATATACACTCAATATAATAACACATACCGTCTAGGCAAATAATCACAGGCAAACAATATCACAGATCAAACATTCAGTTCAGGGTTTCAGTTCAGTATTTCACACTACTTCCTGTTTTGCTTGAGCTTATATACTCTGCTAATCTCTCACTAATCCCTAAGGAATGTGAAGATAACAGAGTGGCCAATGGGTGATGCCGGTTGTGGAATGTAATGATCACTTCCTGTATCATCCAACATTCCGATGTGGATTGGGACGAATGGTCAATATAATATATAAAATATATATTTATTGACCATTACTTTGGTATTGGTCATAAATAGGTGCGATAATTATTATCTACTTATTTATATTTATTGTTGTAGTTCGAATATGCTGCTAAAGACGCATAGCGCGCTCTAGTGGCAATTCCTTTCCATAACTACGGTTTGAGACCGTCACACATCCCACCGGAAGGAAAAATGAAGATGTTTACATCTTCATTTCATCCTGATAAGATGCTCAAAATTGATGCCTTTGGGTTTTTATCTGATTAATCAGAGTGGCACCCAAAATCATAAAATTTGGTGTATGTATAGTGTATTAAAGTCAAACAATAGTCTGCTAGCAGAAATATTTTTAACTTTAAAGAATAATTAACGTGTAGTTCATGATAATAATTTTATGTTCTAAAATGAACTATCACGAACTCCAAAAGGATAACGTAATTGTCGTCGTACTTGGTGTTACGCTTACGAATACGCTTTGCCTTTCTGTAAGGTACAAGAACTTGTTCCTTACGGCTCTTTGCTTTCTGACGATGCTCACGGTGTCTAGACACTGTAAGTATCGTAGTAGGCAAAGTTGTGGGTGGCTCACCACCATTACTCTCTTCATTAGAGGGGACTACTGGTGGAGGATCCACTTCCATTGGTTCGTCGTCTTCAGTCTCGATTGAGTTTGGTATGACTACCGAGTTTGGGATGGTGGTCGGTGGTTTCACCACTTCCATCTACTTGGGTGTCTCATGAAGAACATCAGTACCAACAGTTTGGTCCTGAACCCATTGTTCCACTGGATATTCGGGAATGTATGGGGAGAGATCTTTAATATTAATCGAGCGCTCGATTTTGCCATCGGACACTCATCTTAATTTGTAAGCTCCTCTGCCATGCACATCTACTATCTTCCATGGGCCGTCTCTCTTAGGTCCATCCTTCCAGACAAGGTCCATCTTTTGGAACTCACAAATATAAAATTTATCTTCATGAATTCGTCAATGACGCTCATAATTGTCAGCTACTTTTCTGTACATGTCCTGATGGGCCCTTCTTAAAGTGTCCATCAGATCATTGACAAACGCTTCTGGATTGTTTAGATCCAGTCTCCTTCTACCAGTTACTATACGCGGGTCGAAAGGTAAAGGTACCGTGCGGCCCGTATTTAGGTGTAGAGGGGAGTAGCCTGTGGCTTCGGATTTATTGGTCCGCTGCGCATAGGCAAACTCATTCAAATAGCGAGGCCATTGTGAATGTACGTCACTGTAAATAGCTAACATCATCTTGATGTCTCTATTTGCACGTTCCATAGGATTTGCTTGTGGATGATAAGTACTAGTGCTACCAACAGTTATGTGCCTTTTAGCACAAAACTCTTTGTAGATTGTACTTACAAATTGGGGACCATTGTCACTTATAATTTTGGATGGATGTCCAAACCTACAAGCAACCTCGTTCACCTTAACCACAATTTTGCTGCTGGTAGCCGTGGTCAACGGATAGAGTTCTACAAATTTAGTGCATTGATCAATAATGACCAGGATCCATTTGTATTGACTCCTAGACGCTGGCTTTGGCCCCATTAAATCCGTACACATCACTTCCCATGGGGTAGTCATGTTATGTGGTGTGTAAGGAGCAGCACATTTCTTCTGTTGGCTAGGTTTATATGTCTGGCAATGCACGCAACTATTCACATAGTGACGTACATCACGGTCCATTCTAGGCCAATAGTACAAGTGTTTAGTCCTATCAAGAGTTTTTTTTCTACCTGCATGACCACTCAAAGAATGTCCATGACAGGTAAATAGTGCTCTCTTGACCAATGATCGAGGGATAACTGTTTTGAATCCGTTACCAGTCATTCAGTTTCTCTTCAAAGGTAGGTCTAAAGAATACTAGCAACTGGGATTGATCATTCTCATCAACATCCAAGATGTAGCCTCTTATTTGGTGTTTCCATTCGACACGGTTATGGCACTTGTCCATTTCTTGTCAAACTTCTTCACTTTGTGACGATCCGATATTCGGGGAAATTACCAAGCGATAATAACCTCCTAATACCGACTAAAATCACTACCAACTACGCGAGATACGGAAGTGATAACTCAGTGTGTGAAAATTGTATGGAAACTCAGAGGGAAAATATACACATAACTTATCAAAACATAACAATCTACATTTATTAACAGAGCACTGACTAACAATTACTTATACAAATCTAAAGCCAGGAATAATATACTATCAAACAGAATGTAATAATATAAGTATACGAGGGTAATCTGGAGTATGTCTAGGTCTGGATCTCTATCAGTCATTCCTGGTTGGTCTGAAGTGGTTCTTACAGGATTTGGGGTGGGAGGTCGATCCGACTAACGGTTGACTTTTGGCTGTATTCGTCACAAGGTTTGGGCTGACATTGCCGAATGACAATGCGTCCCAGACAGATGATGATCAATACTCGGGCCATCTGACCAGAGTGTCGCTAACAAGACAATACGATAACATAGATACCGTAAACAAGAGTTGAGTGGGGTGTCGCGTGGGTCAAGTAACCCACTTGGCCTTCATCCTTATAGTCCGGCACTCTGCATCGCGACTAACACGCTAATAGATAATTATCCAACCCAAAGTAGAGCGGTCACGATAACTGGCACGTCCAGATCAATAATCACCACTCTCCGATGTGTCACAACATCATGTCATCATCACTTTTGTATATTCGCGGTACATAGGCCTTCATAACATAAATGCTATGGCTCACTACGGTCTTTACGGTTGTTGCACCTGCCGGTTCGAGAGTCTTAAAAGCGTTCTGAAACCACGTCAACTAGGTAAATCTGAACATAATATCAATATATCTTTAAGGGTTATCTGGAACCAAATAGAGCTCTGCAAGCCCTTTTATAGTGGTCGCTCACTTGGTGGTCAGCCTGTGTCCAATTGAACATCAGTATGACCATCAGAGGCGGGCACTATAAGCTTAACTATGACATGCCGGGAGTTGGGCCAATCGGTACAACTTCCTGCCAGGGTCCAAGTGAACTCTGCTTGACCAGGGTCAAGGGTCAGCTACACAAACTAGGAAGTAGGTCGCAGATGCGACCAATTACCTAGATACACATGAAAAGAATAAGTGTTGTAAGGAATTCCTTACAACACTTTCCCTAAGTAATAATCACTTTTACAAGTGATTTCCATCCAATGTATAAATAATAATGTGAAATATTATTATTTATCATAACTCAATAAATATACACTCTCTTATGAATTATTTACTTGTTCAAACTGTTCTTAGTTACTTATT
>AFFK01019248.1:0-36022 GCA_000239455.1 Strigamia maritima
TCTCGTGAAACGCTTGAATTGTAGCATTTCCTAAAATGCGCGTTTCTTGACTAAAACATAAACATTTCAGGAAATGACGGCATATTTCAGGAAACAAAACGAGGAACGAGGGAAACACAAAAACTAGGTTTTAGTTTCTAAATAGGGCACCTTTAGCTAAAACTTGCCTAAAACTTAGCTAAAACTTGCCTCAAGTTTTAGGCAAGTTTTAGCTCGTTTTAGCTATGTTTTAGCTTTTATCACATGACTTGAAGCAGTCATGTAACTTCTAAAACAAATGGTGCCTTTACAACGGCAGTAGAGTTAGATACTGGCAGATGAGTGCCCAATTGTAAGACACAAACTCGTGTCTCGTGAAATGCTGGAATAGTAGCGTTTCCTAAAATCCGCGTACACGCGCGTTTCTTGACTTAAATTTTAACGTTTCCAGAAATGACGACACATTTCAGGAAACAAAACGAGGGAAACGAGTGAAACATGAAAATGTTTTAGTTTCTGAATGCACCTACTCAGAATTCTACACAAAACACGCATAAAACTAACCGCATAAAACTTGTTATTCATGAGTTTTAGTTTCCAAATGCACCTACTGATTTTTCAACTCAGCTCAACTAAAGGATTAAAATAAGATCCCACAATATATACTTTTTGTACATAGGCCATTAACCAATGAGAGTTTCGTTCACAAATTGTTAGATAAAGTTTAGATTTTGCATTTCCCTGCATTATCTTTAGAAATTAAAAAAAAACAGAATGTTAAAAACTGGAAGGCCTGTCATGTTTAAAAAAAGACAGTAAATTTTATTATTCTACTTCTTTACAATTAATTGTGTGGTGAGTTTTAATCATCCTGGTTTCTTTATTCCTTAAGCAAAAAAACCCTAGTTCACACCTCCGCACCTTCATGACACTTTTCATATCCCAAATCTATCCAGTTAGTTGCTGAGAACATTCGCTAAACCCAACTCATGCCTGTAGGGATAGTCTAGCCAAGTTTGCTTAGGTGAAAAGTAGCGTCCTTTATTGATTATATTATAGTAACTTATTATTATTAAAAGCACGGGATAATTGAAATATTCCTTCTATTCTGTGCCTTGACTATAGAAAATTGTTTTTTACACTATTTACAGTGAAAACAAGATATGCTGGATTTTTCACTATGTTCATATTACCTTTTATTGAATTAGGAGAACTGCCAATTCATGAATGTCCAAATGCTGAATACAAAGTATAATGCTGTGTATGTGTGTTGTATTAAAGACATCAAATTACATTTTTTATTCTAGATATTCACTAGCGATGTAGATTCGTCTAGTTTTGAGACATATGATGTGCTAACATTGTTTGATGCACCAGTGCATACAAATATTGGAACTGACATTCGCTTTAATATTGTAAGTAAACTGATGTGACATTCAGCCAAACAGATTTATACAAAACACTCAAAAATTGGGATTGATACATTTTATTGAATGCCTCTAATATCACAAGCGCTATTGTGATTGTCGAAATAAGCTTGTAACAATGAATTTTTTTACTCGGTAAAAATCACAAGTGAATCAAAAATTGCGACCTGAATAAATCACCAGGGCCCGAAGGGCACGAGTACTTTATTCTGGTCGTAATTTTTAGATGCATGAGTTGTTTTACCGATAAGTAAATATATGAATGGTTGCAAGCTTATTTCGACAATCACTAGCACAAATGGTAGTCGGGAAATCAAATAAATATAATATAAAATGTAAATGAACGAGTAAGAAGTAGAACAAGTAAAAAGTAGAACATGTCGTTAATTTGTAATAGAATTTTATCTTTACTTCTAAAGTCTGTTTTGCTATAACTTTCGAGTAACTCGGATTGGTCGGTGGACTGATTGTAGGAAAGTATTTATACACTAAGTCACATGTCTGTCAGTAACCAATGAAAGTAAAGATCACTGCGTTATTTTTGAATAAAACCGCCCAAAACCGCCATCTTGAATAAATAGATGGCCTGGTCAAACCGCACAAAATTGCCATCTTGGATAAATAGATGACCCGGTCGAACATTTGACAACCAGTTTTGACCGGTTTAGAACTACTTTATTACGCCCAACACCATTTAACGGTTAGTTGCCACGACTAATCCGAGTTACTCCAAAGTTATAGCGAAACAGACTTTAGTTCTTCACCGCGCCATGAATTGGTTGGTGTAAATTCAGTAGTGTAAAAGATAAACTCTATTTTAAAATCAATAGAAGAATGTCCCATTGACCGAGGAAAAAGAAGTACTATATATTATATTATGGGATCTCATTTTAATCCCCTCGTTAAGCTGAGTCCAAAAATAACACATATTAAGAAGTGACATAATTTTTCTTAACACAGCATACCTAACACATTTAACGCATAAGTTTTTTGAATGCAGCTAAAAATAAAACCCCCAAAAATAGAGCCTCAAAAATAAAGCTCCGAAAATAGGGCCCCAAGAGTTGAGTCCCTCAAGTTAGTCTCTCAAGAGCAAGGCCCATAAAACCCTACTCTTTTGTTTAAATTTCGGGCTCTTTGATGCATGGGCTCCAAATTTGCATTAGGCAAACCTTGTGTTGACCCATGGTTACCATATAAAGTTAGATTTGAATAAACATTACAGAAATATTATTTCTGTTCGTTTATCCCTAATTACAGTTATGTGAGGGTTCACCCTCATTTTAATTTTACATTCTCCACCAAGAGATAGAGAATACCTCAGTCCTATTGTGAGCCCCATTCCTATCTTGACCCCTTCAGTCACTCCTCTTGGGGTCAGAGAGATTTATGACAAAGGATTTTGTCATATGACACAGTTTCTGTCTCTGACCACTAGTATAAAAGCCCTTGCAACAGGAAGCAAGTCAAATTATTCCAGAGAACCAAGGTAAACCACAGAGCATCAAACTCCCTCGCCAGATCAGGCCCCGTAAAATACAGGGATTGACTGAGGGCCCGATGCCACGGATACACACCGAATAACTCACAGGACTGCTGTAGTTTAAGCCCCAGGACCTACGAATATAGAAAGGATATTCGTTAAATCAACCTTAAACTCAACCACCAAACACTACAAAGAAAAACCCCTTTGTTCAAACAACCACGTGTGTGCCAGGCCTAGCCAACGACACGTGTTTTGCCATGCCGAAGAGAGCGCGATATACTTTGCAAAGTTAAGCAACTAGACCAACGCGATATAACTGAAGACCCAACCGAATACCCAAAGAACCCTAGACAACTGACCAACCACCTGAATTCAGACTAAATCAGAATAACTTCTAGTTTAGCATTCAACCGTAACCGAACCGAATTCAAGACCCGCGATAAATCTTTTATAGCAACGAAACTCGTAAATTCGCTACTAGTAGATCAAGATAAATCTCGATCCTATTTGTACACTGTTAAAACCAGTTAAATAAAGAATTACGTTTATTTTATATTACTCGTATTACTCAATTCTCGTTAATCGCTATAAAAAGGTAAAATCATTTAAGTTCTACCACGTCTGATTCACAGGTAAACAAAGGTTACGACAACCTATAATCCAGAGACCATAATATATGGGCCCCCATTATTTGGCATTTGACAGTTTTATTTACAGAAACCTAATGAATAATTCATTAGTGTGGGGCTCTATGTAACTGGGGCCCCAATTTTAATTTTTTTTATGAATACATTACATAATAAATGCATACGGCCCAATAAATGTCTACCCATTGCTTAATTTCTGCTATTTTTCAAATTGTTTAGAAATTTGTATTTTTTAAATTTTATATTCTGAATTTGTATTTTAAATTATTGAAATTTTAATATTTTTCTGCAACAGTAGTTATATTTTCTTCCTGAACTGCGTGGAGGCCGAATGGAATTTGAAATCTAATGAATAACAACAAACTCCAGCACAAGCGCCCTGTTACCATGAGTGCTTGTGGTTCAGCAGCGTCACGGGTCACGTGACTTAAATCGTAGCTCCGCCCAGTCAGCATACCATGTTCTTCTACCATGGTATAACCCATGTTAAATGCATAGAGTTTACATCACAATTGCGAACAATCCCTCAAATTCACAATTTAATCTCGCCTTTATCTGTCACTTTTTCATATTATTTTACAAGCATTTTCGTCCGTTAACAATGGCATACTCATTTTGTACTCAGGTCGACGAAAGGATTAAAAATGCACTTTTCAGCCAATGGAAGCTTCTTCTCTTCAGTTAAAATAGTGTATTAATAATGGAACTTAAATCATTTGTCATAGCGGAGGTCATGTTAACCAACGTGGGGGAGGGGTACTGGCTCAGTAAATAAGAGGGTACCATGGGTATTGGGAGAGTAGAAGAGAAGCATTGTGTTATTGAGTTTTAAGCCTTTAATGTTGTTGTAGTTGTCGAAACTGACTTAAGCCAAACAGAATCATAAACATATCAGAATTTCAGATTGCTTATTATTATTAAGTACAACTCAAAAATTGGTTTTTTTACATTTTATCCACCTAAAAAAATTTATCATTTTATGTTTGTTAGTTTCAGAGATTAAACATTCCAAAGCGTCCTTGTGTCGAAAAGACAGACTATAGAAAATGCCGAAATACTTGTATACTAGAACAAGTCCAAAAAGCTGAATTATGCGAGTAAGATCATGTATACTGTATATGTATTATGCTAAAAACAATTTTTAAATTTTAATTAATTTTTATCTATGGTTCTTGAAATTAATTATCATAGACTACCATTTTTAGTAGATGAAGTTGGCAATCTTTCGCTATGTGAATCATCCGCCATGGCCAAGAAAAGTCTCCAGACATTCCTTGATATTTTGAGCAATATAACTAAATCTTGCCCTTGCATTCGTCCTTGTAAGGAGACTATCAATGTTTTACGTACATATAATCAAGTTGTGCCTGTGAATCAACCATTCCTGATTGGCTTTATGATGTTGTCCAATATAGCTGAACACATAATTGAAGTCAAAGACTATTCACTGTTTGCACTGTGTGCTGATATTGGTAATAGTTTCGGACTAGCACTAGGCATGTGTGTTTTGTCTTTTCTTAGATACGCCAATCAGCCTATTCTCTGGTTGCAAAGCAAAAATTCTTAAAGGGTTTATGGCATAAATCATTTATAACTGAATATTTTTTGCCATCCCTTAATAAAATTCTCACTTTTATCTCCCTCTTTTTCATGTTGTCGTCTGCTTGTTTTCACAACTTCAGCAGCATTAAGTTTAAACCCTTTAATAGTTCTAAAAAAATTCTCTGAAAAATTATTTTAGGGTTTTAAACAATGCTTGATCCAATAGACCAATAAAAACTATAATGTTGTAAACCCCTTTTAAGTAAGCAACCACAGCTAATTAGATATTCTTTAAATTTTAGCCCTGACCAACATTATACCACTACCTAAGTCTATGTTTGTTAACTACATTGTAAGATTTTGTAATTGTTGTTTTTGTTTTAGAAATAAACTTGATATTGATATTAACTTTAATTTCATTAGTAAGACCTGGTAAAACAGTGAAGACGATTTTTATTCATTGACGGCGTAATTTGGTTTTTAACCCTCAGGCGCCTAACAATTTGGGACAACGCAAAGACCTATTAGTGGAGTCAATTATCCTGTTTTATATACTCTAAGTTGAAGCACTTTAATGCTGTTACCATGGTTTCATCAACTGCCACTAGGTGTCACCGATTGTAAAACTCAAGACACGCGGTCAAAATGTGATCATTTGAACAGCATGCAAAGTGTGTTTAATTCTTAGGTGCATTCAATTCCAAAGTGATTATAAAAGCAGAATTAAATCTGATTATAGAGAATCAGTTTAATCTGCTTTAAGCATTGAACGTGTTATTAAGTTTCAGTCTGCGCATGCGTAGTTGCAAACTTAAATATTCTAAGGTCAAGTTCCTTGATCGGAACTAGTTCTTAATCCAAAATCCATGTCCGGATTGTTGTAGTTTTCTCCTTTCAGTCGACATTTTAAGTTACTATAAAATAGTAGTATACATTAAAGTATATCAAAAGTGTTGTAAGGTAGTAAAAAATATATAAAAAAGCACTGAAATCTCTTAATAAAGTCGATCGAGTGCCACCTCCATCAATCTCGAATCCAAAATGGCTGCCACAAATGCTGCCATAAACAAGATTTCAGCAGCATAAACAACCCTCAACGTGGTTTATGTAAAAGCGGTTTATGGGTAAACTGATTGTTGGAAAATGATGTAAAAAACGTCATTTACGCCTAGCGAGAATCAAAAGAATCAAGATAAAAATTTATCCCTTTGGAATTGAATGCACCTATTTATTTATAATAATTGTTTATATTTTAATTCCAATTAGTTGCAATTAATTGCCATTGCCATAAAATGTGAACTGAACATGTGTCGATTGCTTTGTTTATTCTCTACTTTGCATATAGGTGGCGTTGTATTTTAAAAGCGCTCTCACTAAAGGGAAAGAATGCAGTGAAAACAGCAAATGTTTTAAGCTGGAATTTTAAGGGACTCATATTTTTTCCTTACAATAACTTTTTTTTTATAAGTCTGAAAATTACAAAATAAATTAAGTGTGTAAAAACACTTTTTTAACAGCTCCAGAAAGTTTTAGATTTTTTAAAGCAATTTAAAAAAATTTGTATTCAGCTTGGGACAATTAATTGTCCCATAGGATAGGCTTCTCGAAATTTCTAATTTATTTCATTTTATGATACGATAATCGAATTGATGATTGTACATGCTCCTTATTGTATGTACATATTGTAAGTTATGCTCAGTGTATATTACAATGTAATATACAGGGTGGAGAAAAAGTCTGTTTCCACTCAAAAAATTTAAAACGGATAAAGAAATCAAAATTCTGCTAATGGAGTTGAATAGTGATTGCTTGGTGCGCTTTTCAATGGTGATATCAAAACAATCATCAAATGATTGCAACAATTACTTTCACACTGTACCTTAAAAACCGTTAAAGTTAGACAAAAATTTCCAATTAGAAAGTTGTAGAGAATCATCTTTTTAGTACAGTGACATTTAAAAAATTGTATGTTAATAAGAATTTTTTTTGAGAAAAATTAGAAAATTAGTTGTTGCGTAATTTTTTTGGAATTTTTTACTGCCAAAAAATACTTTTTAGTTTTGTTCCAGAATAACTTTACTTGTAAATTCTTAGCAATTTTCAAATTTATCATGATTTGAGATGTTTAAAGTTTCTTACACTGTGGTGCTAAATTTTGAAACAATTGTCATTTATGAATTACAAGATTTTTTGTTTGCTTTGTGATTTTAAGTCACCTAAAAGTTTTCATTTTAATTTCAAATTCAAATAAAATTTCTTGTAACATTGCCATAATGTTGCTGCATCATTATGGCAATGTTGCAACAGTGCAGCAATGTTAGAAGAAGTGTCATGTGCAACAATGAAGCAACATTACAAATTTTATTTCCAAACATTGCAGCAACGTTGCAGCAACATTTGGTGTTACCTGGAATGTGACTCACATGGGCGAGTCCCACTCACACCTTGTGCATTGTGGGCATAGTGAGTCACAATAACATAACACAAAGCCTATGAAACTTCCAGCACAAATGTGATGTGAAATCCCATTTTCACACTTTCGCATTTCCGCACTTATGCAACAGTTTCTGAATACCCCTATTATTTACTATTCAAGTTGACTGAAAAAACATTAGAAATGTTGATTCAATATTAGAATGTCTTTTTTTATCAACATTTTTTCAATATTTAAACATACCAACAAGATGTTGATCTAACATTAAATGAATATTGCATATTAACTGAAGATATGCATAGGTTTACTTTGATAATTGACTTAATAGCATGACTGTTAAATAATGCAAATCCACAATAATTGTGACCCGAACAATAAGCATATATAAATATTGTAAACAAATATAAAATAAATTCACTCTGTATGTTTTGGTCAAAGCATGAACATGTTATGATATGGTGATGATGAATGGAACACAAAATTATGCAAGTTATCATAGGTTATGGGCCCAGCACCCATGCTAACAACTAGTAGTTTCAGAAGCATGAGGCCAGTATACATGGTATAGGAAAATTAAATTTGTACACGATAAAGTGAGGACTAGGCCTGATAAGTAGACATTGGAACGGAACGAAAGGCTTATTTGATATCACATCATACGATGACTGATTCAACCGTAATGCTATCTAACGTCCCTCGACTCAACGGAAGAAATTGGGCCAACTGGCATACGCGACTCACCATTTTACTAAAAGCCAAGCAGTTGTATCAAACGGTACAAGAAGAAAAAATGGAAACAATACAAGGTGAACTTGCATCAGCGTTGACCACTAGGACAGAGAAGTGGGGAAGAGATCAAGCTGAAGCACTCAACATAATATTTATGACCATTGATGAGGATCAGTTACAACACGTCATGCATGCGACTACGCCTAAACAGGCATGGGATATATTAAAGGCCGAGAACGAGGAACAAGTGGACCAACTGGTGGTCGAATTGATGGTCAAGCTGACCGCCATAAATATGGGAAAAACAGAGACGGTAACAGCTTTTCTTAATCGAGCTAATGCACTCGTCCAAGAGTTAAAAGGTTTAGGAACCACAGTGGATCCAAAGCAAGTCTGTGCATACATAATTAGAGGTGTTACCCCAGGATACAAAGAGGTCAGCAGGAATTGCGAGGCAATGGGGACGACGGTCACTATGGCCACAATTAAAAGATTACTTTTAGCGGAGGAAGTTCGGAGGAATACCATTAAACTCCCACCGGTCGAAGCAGCGAGATGGGCGAATATGTCATCCAGACCTGATTTTCGACGCAGAGCTTCGAATAGGTCCAGACCGATGCGCTGTTGGAATTGCAACCAGTGGGGCCACAGACAGAGAGACTGTACATTGCCACCCAACCCCACGGTGTCCACTCAGCGCGGCGGACCAAGTGGATTTTATCGGGGCAAAACTCACGGAAGGCGTGGATATAGACAAGCAGCCAGGTTTAGTGCCGAAATGCAGTCAAAAGATGACACAAAAGAGTATGCATGCCTGGTCACACCAGAGGATTATGAATTACACAGTGATGGACAACCTAAAGTGGAGCAGAGCACCCAAGTGGTGACATGGTAAATGGACTCAGGGGCCACCTCTCATATGGCCAGTAATGCGGACATGTTTTTTGCCACACACATAATACCGGAGCGTAACATTACATTGGCCGATGGTAGTAATGTTATATCACGAGCAATAGGGATGGTCAAGTTGGACATAAGTGATACTTATCAACGAAAGACCTTATTGTTGGATCAGGTATTGCTAATACCACACTTAAAAGGAAACTTGTTGTTGGTCAGCCGACTTATACAAGCTGGATATAGAGTATCATTTGGAAATGACTCATGCACAGTAATGGATACTGATGGACACGTTATTCTCATGGCAAGAGGAGATGGTGAATTGTTTGGTTTCCAAGCCTCAATTATACATCGAGACACTAGTACAGACCCTAACCGTGTTGCTGTTGCCGCCAGTGAAGACCATGGTAATGGACCACTTAACCACAAGTCCATTCGGTTATGGCATAGGCGATTTACGCATTTAAATTATAAATCATTGACTGACATGATTAAACGACAATCGGTTCGAGGCCTTCCGCCGAAGTACATCGGTGCACCGGACATTTGCTCATCCTGTGAGCAAGGCAAGATGACCAGACTTCGATTTCCAATGGTTATCCAGAGCCAGTCATCCGCCCCATTACAGCTTCTTCACATGGATCTTTGCGGACCTATGCCAGTGGAGTCACTGGCTAAGTCATTGTACATCTTGACCATTGTGGACGATTTTTCCCGAGCCATATTTCCGAGATTTTTGCGATCAAAGGACCAAACTACAGATGTTGTCACGCAGTTTATTACCCAGATGGAAAACCAACTGGACATTACAGTCAAGCGAATCCGCACGGACAATGGGGGCGAGTTCATCGCACGTATGTTTGAACTGATGCTTAAACAACGTGGAATAAAACATGAGACCACTACGTCCTACACGCCGCAGCAGAATGGCACAGCAGAGCGGGCGAACCGCACCCAATTGGACAAAGCCAGGACAATTCTACTGGACTACAAGTTGCCAAGGAAATTCTGGGCCGAAGCTGTCGCCACAGTGGCATACGTTTACAACAGGTCCCCGTCGAAACGCCTTGCTTATGTTACGCCAACAGAAACTCTCACGGGCGTGTAGCCTACTGTGAAACATTTGCGAGTTTTTGGATCATTAGCATACGTCTGGCAGCCTAAGATTGGACGAACTAAATTAGACCCGCGAGCTATTCCAATGATCTTCATCGGATATGCAGAAAATAAGCGAGCGTGGAGATTTTATAATGCATCCACACAAGACATTATTGCCAGTAGGGATGTAAAGTTTGATGAGTCAAAACTCGGAGAACAATTGTTGAAAATTACCACCCAATCTACAAGAGACCCGATGAATGATATTGCTGTTGTATACATGGATAACCACCCAGCGGCTACCACATTTCAGCCATCACTGCCGGAAAGGCAGGTTGAGCGGCGCTACCCTGTGCGCAGCAGACGAAAAGTGCAGCCATACCAAGCTGCAGATTGGAGAGTCCATCGAGCAACACGCATTCAACAAGAGCGTATTAGAGCGGCTACTGACACCGAGGATGTGCAATGGGACGCAGTAATGGACGAACAATATCTGGAACCGCAGAATTACCAGCAGGCCACGGACACCCCGGAAGCAAACCAATGACATGAAGCCATGCAACAAGAGATACACTCGCATGCTGCAAGATCCACATGGATGCTAACGAGACGCCCCAGCCAGATCCGCATTTTCCAGAACAGGTGGATGTTCAAAAGGAAAGTTGACGCGACAGGCAGGGTAACCAAATATAAAGCCAGGCTGGTAATTAGAGGGTTTGGTACGAAACCAGGGGTTGACTACGATGCGTCCTATTCCCCGGTGGTTCGGTTGGCCACTTTACGTGTCATCTTGGCATTAGCAGTTATACTTCAGTTAACTACACGGCATTTTGATTTTAAAACAGCGTATTTGTACGCAGATTTGAGTGAACCCGTCTACATGGAACAACCTCCAGGCTTTGTTGATACACGCGACCCCAATGCGGTATGCTTGGTGATTAAGGCCATTTATGGCCTTCCACAAGCAGGCAGGGAATGGAACCTCGTGTTGAATCGGTTGTTAAATGACGCTGGATTCCATAGACTTATTGTTGAACCATCAGTATATGTTTACAACTTAGATGGAGTATACATCGTCATGGGGGTTTACGTTGACGACTTAGTAGTGGCAACAAACAATGAAGAGAAGCTGTTGGCCATAATGATGGGCATACGATCAACATACGAGTTAGAGGATTTAGGATGCGTACACAGTATGCTGGGAATACGAGTAACGCACCACGAAGATAAAAGTATCTCCTTGGACCAAGAGGTCTATATATGCGAAATCCTCAAACAATTCGGCATGCAAGATGCAAAATATGTCAAGACACCGATGGATTTGTCGGTTAAGATTGAGGACGCTTCATACCCGAAAGGTCCCCCACTCACAACAGAACCGTACAGACAACTTATAGGATCGGTTATGTATGTAGCACAAGCGACCAGACCAGATGTGGCATACGTAGTCACATATCTCTCTCAATGGTTGAGTGAGCCGCATCAGTGTCACTGGATCGCAGCTAAGCGGCTACTTCGGTATCTGCAAGGAACAAAAGGGATGAGACTGACTTATCGCAATTCGCCACTTGAAGTACAGGGTTACTGTGACGCATCATGGAATGCGGCCTCCAGCGACGCGAGATCATATGCAGGATACGTTTGCCTCCTTGCGCATGGAGCTATCACATGGCGTGCGAAGAAACAGACACTGATAGCAATGTCTACCTGCGAGTCAGAGTATTTGGCAGTAGTAGAGGTCATTAAAGAGCTAAAGAGGCTTAGATCACTATTTGAAGAACTACTGCATCCCGAAGTTATTGAATATTCTATACAAGTGTATAGTGATAATCAAGCAGCCATTAGCCTAATGAGCAACGAAGGCTGTCATGGCAGGACTAAACATTTTGAGAGGAGGATATTGTTCGTCAGGAAAGAAGTGCAGGACGGATTATTTAAGTTGACGTTTATGCCAGGAGTTGATGATAGCGGATATTATGACCAAGCCATTGTCAAAAATTAAGATAGATAGAATCACCCCGAGGTTGGGCATGATGTAAAGCATTGAAGTCCAGGCGATTACCAAAGTGGGGGAGTATGAAGATATGCATAGGTTTACTTTGATAATTGACTTAATAGCATGACTGTTAAATAATGCAAATCCACAATAATTGTGACCCGAACAATAAGCATATATAAATATTGTAAACAAATATAAAATAAATTCACTCTGTATGTTTTGGTCAAAGCATGAACATGTTATGATATGGTGATGATGAATGGAACACAAAATTATGCAAGTTATCATTAACAACCAATAATTCCACTGTTTGATTTTATTTATTGATTGCTACAACAATCAAACAGTAGAATGAATGTTCATTAAATGTTCTATCAACATTTTGATACAATAATCTAACAGTAGAAATATCGGTTGTTGATATGCAACATTCGTTTAATGTAAAATCAATGTTTAATGTTATGATTGAATGTTGAAAAATATTGATAAAAAAAGACATTCTTATATTGAATCAACATTTCAGATGTTTATAAAAAATATTTTCTAAATATTGTTTAGACATGTTCTTGTTTCGTAGGTAACAAGGGCAACAACACAAAATACGTGTTAAAAATGTGTCAAAAAATTGTTCAGTCAAATAGAAATAGCCAAATATTTTTAATGCACTGTACTTTGATGTAGATTCTTATCAGATTAATGCATGTTTACGAGGAAACGCAAAACTGCATCTATGATTATTGATTAGATACCTTTTTTTGATAACTTTAATGGAATTACATAATTTTCAGTATTCAACAACTTCTTGCCTCCAAGAACCATGCAAAAAAAATTATATTTCCTTTGTTTCACTATTTGTTAGTCTTTTAACTAAAATGCCAGTTTTTCATGCAATTATTTTTTTATTACAAATTCTAAATTTATTTTTTATTCTAAATAACGAAAATTTTATTTTTTTGAATTGCGTTCTAATCAACATTACTCGAAACTTAATAACAGTCTGTCACGCAAAATGATAATTTTTTTTTTAAATTAACTGAAGCTTGCACGCAATTAACTTGTTTTTGTTTTCATCTAAAATACCTCGGTTTATTAGCCAGCGATAAATGTAAGTATTCACATTTTATATAACGGTGAATATTCTATTCAGATATAAAATGGCATTCATTTGGCTTAAAACAAAACTTCGCTACAAAATTGCCAAAATCGTAAATATATTTGGATCGAGTAATCAGCCACTGCAGGCAGAATATCAGGATTTGGTTGGATATCAGGATCCAAAACGTTCTACTTGTTTCCGTATATTTTGGTTTTGCATTGTGTTAGCATGCTTATTATCTAGTTGCTACCAAATAGCGGATAGAGTTCTTTATTACATGTCCTCTCCAACAGCAGTTGATATTCATATTGACAAACTGCATTCACTGAAGTTTCCACCTATTCAAATTTGTAGTTTTGAAAATGACTATGTTGTTGATCTGTTACAAGATCAGGCTAAATATGACTTAATTACTTGTATGGCGCCATTTTTTAAAATTTGGGAATTGGAGAGAGATGTTGATTACTTCAAAGTTTGGAGTTATGAAAATAGATCTAGGGAATAGTTTAATTACATATGCTACATTGATGTAAGTACTTAAATTCAAGTACAACTTCTCATTTCACTTTTCTAGTGTTTTACTTTCAATTCTAATGTTTTATTTCATGCTATTTTTTTTGTTTTTTATTCCTTTGATTGTGTCTCCACAATTGTCATGGATAATGAGGTATTTGTCATTCTGTATTTTGTTACTTTTCTTTTAGTGACCACCCACTGGTCACTGTGTCATATAGTGCCACCAGTGTGGAATGTAAGGACTCTGTTATCTCTTATTAAAGGATTAGTGTTGTGTGAACCCTACAACTGACTCAATGTGTTTTTGACTTCACCCATATCATTTTACATGTAATTCTCCACTGCAATACATAATAAACTCTATCTAACAATTCGTGAACGAAACTGAGAAGTGAACTTTTTTGCATTGTACTGAAAGTATACATTGCAGTATCTTATTTTCATTCTCTGGTTGAGCTGAGTCGAAAAATCATCGTTTCGTAGCCAAAAAATGTGCGCAACAATACAAAAACCCAAATGTAAATATTTTTTAAAATATTTTACAAGCGTTTTCGTTTGTTAACAATGGCATACACATTTTTGGACTACAAAGCAATGATTTTTCGACTCGGCTTAACTAGAGGATTAAAATAAGATACCACAATATATACTTTCAGTACAATGCGTAGGCCACTAACCAATGGGAGCTTCGTGCACAAATTGTTAAATAGTTTAGTTAGATATTTTCAATTGTATGTTTACGTATGTAAAATTGGCACGTCACGTGTTTGTAAGTAAATTCTAAAATGACTGGGCCTAGGTTGAAATGGGATCTGTTTACTTCATCGACTGACGTTTCATCGACTGACATTTCATCGACTGACATTTTATCCCCAACGTTTCATCGACTACCTTTCATCGACAGCATTTGATAGAACGTTTCATCGACCGGACAGTTCATCGACTAGTCAGTTCATCGAATTTCGATATTTTAAAATTTTTTTTTTATTTTTTTTTTTGTTGTTGTGGGATTTAAAAGTTTAGTTTAGGAAGCTCATGCAGTGGCCCCGCTGGAGGCCACGTTAGAGCGGATAAAACGTACCACGCATTCGATAAAACGTCAGTCGATGAAACATCAGTCGATGAAACATCAGTCGATGAACCGAACCAGATCTGTTGAAATGGAAGTTTAACTTAAACGCTGCAGTTAAGCTAAAGCGCAGTTTAAAAAATAAAAAATTATTAAAAAAGATCATATAGCAATAAATTAGCGTTTTTTTTAAAAAAAAAATTGATGAGGACGTTGTTATGTTTTATCAGTATATACTCACATTTTTGTCAAGCAGTTTCTATGTAGTACACATAATTAAACTTTCCATATTCTCAATATTTCATATTTTCAGGCTATAACCCACATTGATATATTAACTCCAAATGCGTCAGTGATACCAACACCATTAGGTGACTGTAATCACTTTAAGTTTGGTAAGTACACATAAGTTATTCCAAAAACAGCACAGCTGCAAAAACCGCCAAGTAAACTGACCCGATAAAGCAGCCATGCCAGCCAAGTAAAAAAACACCCCCATCAAAAATACACGCCTTACTTCGCTTGGCCCTTTCCTATTGTTTCTGCAGTGTTATGCTAGGTTACCACATGGCATAAACTGAGACAGATAATTTTCTGCTGCAGTAAATTTTGAGAGAAAAGCTTGTTTTTCTGTCGTTGGTTCCCACTTGTGGACTGAAAAGTGGGCAAAAAGTGCAGAAAAGTAGAATTTAAAAATGGATGCCAGCTTAGGAAGGCAATTTGTAAATACTGCTGCTTTCTACACTCAAAATTTTCTGCCGGAATTTCTGCCAAGTGGGAACTAAGCATTAATGTATTTAATGGGTTGCTGATTGATTTAAACATTTTCATGTGCTCCAGATGTCATTGTCTGCTGATGAGAGCTGCGAGGCTCGAAGCACAGTACTGTATGTCAGTACCGTAACAAATCCCCGAGCGCGCCACCAAAGCGTCACGTGTAGTGCTCTCCTTACAGGTCGAATTGCACCAACACAGGCAGTGCTCGCTAAACGGCTATCACTCATCTGTGGTGCCGCAACTCGAGCAGATGACTCCAGATATGCGAAAAAACGTTGTGAGCGAATTGTTAGAGTAAAGGCTAGTTCACATTCAATTCACGCGTAGGCGCGAAACTCGAAGTTTTGCTCCTTCGCGCGTGCAAAATTGTTCACAATGCTGCAAATATTCGCAGCTATATGAGCACCAAAGTCATATTACTATCTTAATTGTATGGTGGATTATTTTAACTTATTTTAATGGAAGACAGGTGTTTATTGTAAGGAATTTTATTATATAGTATGTCCCAGAACCAACGTCCAATTAGGCAAGGGGATAAACTTAACTTTGGTTTTTAATTATTTAATGGGGATACCAAGTACTAGTGTAGAGTCTGGAAGAGCATTCTCATCATCTGGTTACTTTTGCAACAAACTTAAATCACAATATAGTGATAATACTTTGAATAGTTTGTGTTTACTAAAAGCCTATTTTCAAAAGCTTAAGGAATAGGAATAACTAATAAGCTTATTATTATTTCAATTTTCAATATTTTCAATCTACATAAAACATGTGTATTATAATTTTTTTGGTGTTTTATTATTTTTAAATCATAAAAAAATGATTTTTAAGTTTATATTTTCTGTTTTATTTTATTTTATTATATTTTATTATATTTTATATTTTTTGAAATCCAATTTTAACTTTAAGTTTAAATTGAAATAAAGTATTTATGTTTTGATTTTACATAAATTATCATTAAATAAAAATTTATATTTAAATTAAACAATCGGGGAATTTCCCGGGGAATCCCGGGGGAAAAAAATTTTTCCCGATTCCCCGGGGAAGAAAAAAGTACGGGAATTTCGACCCCTAGTTGATGCTCAATTGTAAAACGTACAGATCAATGTAACAATTAAATTTATACATTGGTCGATACGTTTAGGCTACTTATAAACTTATTAGAGGATTTACGCTGATCACAAAAACTGTTGGAATCAGCAGAATAAATAGCAGCACAATGGATGAGGAAGCAAAGTAAAAACAGCAGACCAAACAATGATGCAAGACATTTATTCATGTGTTCTCACAGGACAAACACAAACAAGCAAGTGAGCAATTACATAAAAAAGCACCAGTTGGCGTCACTATACATTACACATACTAAAATAATAAGACAGTATAAAATACACAAGTATGGTCCGCCCACCATACCAGGGCGCCACGGTGGTGAGTTACGGTACTATACACATATATACAACTAAAACTAACACAGCCCCCTAGAGTATCGTAACTCTACAAACCTACAAACCTACAATAATAGCAAATACAGAGTAACTTCAGACTATATAAATATAAATAAAAATAACCATAATAGAAATGTTAACCCTAAAAACCCCCAACAAACACTGACCCCCTGAAAAGTCAACACTGGGGGTACTAGTTTACCGTACCGAGTAATGACAAGCAAATCTCATGCGCGTTCACCACAGCCTGCGTTTACCCGTCATATCACTGACACAATTCTAAACATACTTCCCGCTCCCACAGTCAACTAACAGGACGAACGAATGTCACTACACGCGTTGGCGAGGTGAGGGTAAATACGGTACATATAAACCATTAAAAATAATAGTCAAACACAAAAAAAACAGTATTGTTGTTCAAGCATAGATAGAAAACATCAGGGTCCAGTGCGCAACCACTGCTCAAAAGACAATGTTAAAGTCAAAAACCAAAAGAAGAATAAAACGGCTCAACAACCAACTCAGCAATCTCCTCAGGTCGCACCAGACCATCAGCCAAAACGATTCCCAAACACATAAACCATTTGACACAACTAGCATTCATACAATCAGCCTCATCTTCCATCCTCTCGCGCTCTACAGCCGCAATCATCTTCTCTCAGTAAGAATAGAAGTAAGAATGTTTCCAAGTAAACCAAAAAACACCTCATCCCAATCGGCAACCTGTACCTCAGACCCAGAAGTCAAATACTCATCAGTATCAGAATTCCTACAACTGAGACCACTGGGAATATCAATAGACACTGATCCAAGATCCAAAATCAAACAATTGTAAACCAAATCATGAACATCAATATCACCACAAATGGAAACATCCCCAGACTCAACCACCTCTTTAACTTCAGATAGACGGTAAGAAGCAGAACACTCAGATTCTAAACATTTCACACTCTGACATGAATCCAAATCACGGCCACCAATCTCCAACGATGTACAATTAATTCGATTATCAAACAAAACAGGATTCTCAGTTGAAAAATGATCTCCAGATGGAATAAAAAAGCTAGAACCACATATAGCCCCACTCAATAGATCATCATCCTCAAGCTTAGCTCTCGGATATTCAACCGACAGATGTTGTCTCAATATTGGACCATGAACAAAATCTCTACCAATTCTGCTTTCATCCACAATTACATTTGAAGACTCATGGATCCCTGAATCAGATGGTATCCATACTCGGTAACTCCGAGACCTTTGTGCATATCCCAAAAAGATACCTGCACGTAATGTCTTCCCAGATCTCAGACAATTCTTCTTAGATGTTCTTAAAAAGCATAAACTTCCAAAGACTCTCAAATGTTGTACAGATGGTTTAAAACGATAAAACAACTCTATAGAAGTAGGCAAGTCTGGCCTGACACACAAACGATTATGAGAATAGACAATAAAGAATGCAGCTTCAGCCCAAAATTCAGATTCCAAATTTGAACATCCCAACAAAGTCCAAACATTCGCCATCAGAACATGATTATAAGCTTTGGCCACACCATATGCATCTCTTGTTTTACAGTTGTCTCGATCACACTCAATATTCCAATCCTCCAAAACTATGGCAAAATTCTCACAATAAGAATCGAGTTCCCAGTCATAACAAACTCTTAAAATCTTTGTCCGGCGCTCAACCCTTAAACGGTAATCGTTGAAATGATGTAAGATCTCCGCTGTATCGCTCATCAGATAAATGTTCTTAGGTCTCGAATAATCATCAACAATGGTCAATAAGCACTTCTTTCTAGCAATAGATGGTATCTTAACTGATCCAAACACATCTAGATGAATAAGCTGCAACTGCCCAGTTGCACCGCCAGTTGTACTAATCTCTAAACTTAGTCTTTGTAGTGTCATGTCATTTAAACATTTCTCGTACTTCGTTGTTAACATATCACAACCGACACAACCATCAATCACTCCTTTAAGCAACAGAATATTTCGCAAAGCGCCAAAGCTCGAAGTAATCTTCAAAATCTCAGCAGGTTTGTTGATTGGAGGGTTACTTGTTGGGGGCGGGCCAGTTAGTGGATTTTTTGGTAGAATGTGGTACTTGCCTGATTTGAGAGAGGGATGGTCCTCTTTTATTTTTCTGGTTTTTGGGGAAAAGCTTGTTCAGGTTGTGGACGTTATGATTGAGAGGAAGAGTCTTTGTGTTGGAATTTATGTTTTTGATTGTAGGGGCCCCTAGGGTTCAGGTGACAAAACCTACGATGCCATAATGGCAATTCTTCTGATGCAGAAAGTCTCTCAGAACTCAAAGTCGACCCCGTAGATAATCCGTATGGTGTGACTAATCCTTCCTCCATCAATGTAAGGCTTGATCTTTTCAAGACCTCATTAATACGCTGGTGTTGGCCACTCGGCCCCCCAACTGTTGAACATCCCATATCAGTCCTTACATTCGATGACACGTCAGCCGCCATATCAGGTACCCCGTCGAGAAAACCACAATTCAAATAATCGTTATCTTCACCAGATAAATCACAACAACCAGAATCCGACATCTCAATATTCTCACTATTTCCCATAATAATGATGTTTGCCGTGCAATTAATTGCATGATGGCCAAACTCATCACACCGATAACACGGCCCCCACATTCGATGTCTGTCCGATTGCTGTTCAAAATCATGATGATTCCTATGTCTCTCGTGATGCTTTGCAGTTTCATATCCCTGCTGGAAAAATTGCCGTTCTGGTTGACGAAGTGTCTCTGGCAACAATGGTCGCATTTCGGATAAAGTCCCACTTTTCTTCCAAATTACATAATTCTCTAAACTTGAGAAGTCCTTCTCCTAAATGCCATTCCCATCCTGAACACAGATATAATCCACAAAAAAATAAAATTTATGTGAGAATAAGTCCAATAAGTCTTTAACCAAATAAAATAATTCCAATGTAATTCAAATTCCGTTAACCAGAATAAATGAGTAAACGAAATTAATCAGACAGATCCTAGATGAATAGTCAAACAATCCAAAGGTTCCAACCACTTAAACTAGACAAAATCAAAATAAATAGATAATAGACAAATAGATAAATATCAAATCCAAAACAAAATACTATTTTTAGCAGTAAAATGCTAATGACACACAATCCCTCAAATTGAATCAAGTAATAAATAATATCAAAAATACTATTAAAGAAAGAAAATTATAATCCAAAAGATAACTAAAAAAAATTCAATCTGAAACCAAAGTTCAAAAATTTAAAATCTGCTTCAAATCAATTTAATAAAGTCAAATCTTCCAAAATCTAACTAATATAATCAAACTTCAATCTTTCAAAACAAATTATTCTCTAAAATAAAATAAAATTTCCAAATCAAGATGAATTCAATAGAATAAATGAACCAAAAATGAACAATTCATTACTTCAACCGCAAACAACCCAAGAAAGAAGTTCAAGATAAATAATTCAAACTTCAACTGTATATTAAACAACACACAACTGAAAATTTCAAAGAAGAGAATCAAATTTCAGATCAGATACCAGAAGTAGCTAATTTCCAATATACCAATGCACCTAAATCTGATCTAATCAAATTTATAGATGTTATATTCCAAAATTTCAAGACACTGTCTAGGGTTAAATACTTCAGTACTCTATATGTAATTATAATCTTAATGAAAACTAAAATAAAATTTTTGATTTTAACAGAGGAAATAAATGCACCTTAGCATCAAAAATAAGTCCACAAATCAATATAAAAAAATTAAAACTCCAAATTAAATCAAAAACAAAATTTAACAATATTGAATTTAAAAAGTAAGCTAAAGATACTTAAATCCAAAATTAAATTAAATCCAAAAATCCAAATTCAAGAGAGATAACAATAAATCCAAAATCAGTCAAATTCGAATACTAAATAAATTCCAGAATCAAAATCTGAAATTTAAAAATAACTCAAAGAAATTTAAATTAAATAAAAAAATTACTAAAAATTAAAGTCAACTTCAAAGAAAATCACTTCCTACAACTCCCACATCAATGTTTAAATTCAAAGTTAAATTCCAGAACTAAATCCTCTACAAATCAATTCTAAAGATAACCAAAACTTTAAACCAAATAAATCGCATAAACACTTTGACAATTATCCTACTCGATAATTTGCCAAAATACAAATATTTTTCACAAAAATAAATGCACAAACACAATTTCACCAAAACACTCAAAGTCCAAACACTTGCACACGTAAAAATCCCTACAGCTCACACTTGCTAGGGAAAACAGTTCACAACGTTTTATCCTGCACACTGATGACTTCTTAGCTGAAAAACAGTTGAAAATCCTGGAAAATTGCACTTGACTCCAAACTCGGCTTGTTTTTCAAACAAAAACGCATCAAAGCATGCTACACTCGACTTGGCGGCCGCACAAACTTCATGTAACAAGATGACAACAAGATTTGCTTCCAAACTCGCCAAAATCTGTCCAAACTCAGAAGAAACAGATGGATAAACTCAAAATCACCTGGGCGCCGCCATCTTGGATGGTTGTCATAGCAACAAGTCAAATGTGAAAAATTGCCGCCATTTTGTCTAATTTCGTATTCACAATATCAAAATAGTACAAAACTTACAATTTTGATCCAAAAAAATGAGAAATCCACTTGAAACTTGCTATTTCACAATAATAAACACTTTTCACAATTATTCCAGTTGTTCTCTTCACACTGCTCACGATAATCACATCAAATAAGCCAAAAAAACTCGGAATTGCACTTCAATTTCTCTGTTTCTGGCCGAAACTCAAGAAAATACTGCACAAAATGATGAAAAACGAATGCTCCAGGTCCTACTCGATCCAGAATTGGTGAAAAACAGCTCACTCGCGATGTTACATCAAAATTCGGTCTTGCTCGCTCTCGTCGTCTCCTCGCTCGCTCACGAAGCGTCCTCGCACGTAGCAATGGCCCATAACCATTGTTGGTATCAGAAGAATAAATAGCAGCACAATGGATGAGGAAGCAAAGGAAAAACAGCAGACCAAACAATGATGCAAGACATTTATTCATGTGTCCTCACAGGACAAACACAAACAAGCAAGTGAGCAATTACATAAAAAAGCACCAGTTGGCGCCACTATACATTACACATACTAAAATAATAAGACAGTATAAAATACACAAGTATGGTCCACCCACCATATCAGGGCGCCACGGTGGTGAGTTACGGTACTATACACATATATGCAACTGAAACTAACAAAAACGTATGTACGCATCAACGTACAAATGTATAAATAAAAAAGTTATGTTTGTACATTCAAGCTTTCATACGTTTACGTTGATACGTGATGAGTATTTGTGCAAACAAAAAATCACGTAACAACATGGTGTCAATCGATCTAATGCTGGTGTCACTCGGGCCTAATTCAAATACCCGTTGCTGTCAATGATGGTGGTGTGTTGGTGCTGGCGGCGGGAATGATTCGTTATTTTCACGTCCTTGGCTTCTACAGTAATACTGCGTCCTAGGCCTCTACCGCGTGTTCAGCCTGTCATTTTTGCAAATAACGGTTTGCAAAAGCAGAAACAGGCCAATTTGTTTGTTATGCGCATGCCCATAACAATACGTTCATACGTTCAGCGTTCAGGCGATGAACGTATGGACCAACAAAAGAATTCAATTGTTACGTTGATCTGTATGTTTTAACAATCAAGTATTAACGTATCTACGTATAAAACATACGTTGATACGTTGATAAGTTGATACGTTTGTACAAATTTCAAGTGCGCAAATCCTCTATTGTTACTGTATGCACATACGCATAACAAACAAATCGCCCTGCTTCCATTTTTGCAAGCCGCCATTTGCAAAAATGACGAGGCAAAGACACGGTAGAAACCGAGGACGCAGTGATAGAGGCCAAGAACATGAAAATAAAGAATAATCGTTGCCGCCACCACCGCCACATCACCACACCACTGTACGTGGGGGTGACCCTGGTCCTCCAAATAATCACAGTGGAAGTCTTAGCCAGTTGGCATCGCTCAAAATCGATTTTTCCTCGATTTTCGCTCTTCTCGATTTTGACGAAAAATCGAGTACGCTCCGGCCTGTAGGTCTTGGTAAACTAAAACACGTGTGATTAATGTGTGATGGTTGACTTCTCTGCAGCTCGCTCCACGCGATTCGAGCTTAAACCGTCGGTGTCGCACTTCACCGCTCCCGCTGCTCGATCCTCTTCAAATTGCGTCAGCCAAGGGCTCATCAATTATCGCACTACGCTTACGTGTACCCGACAGACTCACGCTTGGCTCTGCTTGGGCAAATAACACGTATTGGCTGCACAATAGGCGCTTATATGCCGCAAAAGTTGAATAAATACGAGGAACTCACATTAAAAGTGTCCAAAAGTAATGAATAGGCTTTATTCTTGATCTTAGCACATACAGCAGCCATCTTGGCAGGCGAAAAACAGGAAGCGAGACCGATACTACAATTTTCAGTATCGGGCTCAAAAAACACATAATAGCTATTAATAGCCCAAACACAGCAAATGATACCTGACATCAAAAATCCCTAAACAGGTAGGAAAAGTCATGGATTATGACTCTTATACAATAAACAGAGTCATGATCCTGAAAATACAAGTAATGAGCATCAAAACCCAGAAAACATCTTTTCTTACTAGAGATAAACAGATGCTTATGTCAGTGGATATAAATAGCTTTGGAGCAACTTAGAAAAACTGAGCAGCTCCAAAACCAGAAACAGAACAGGGAATTGGCTTTTACAAATACAAACATGAAACCAATCCCTGAAACAATGAGAAATTAGTCCATTACACTAAAAATAATCATCACTAAATACCGTCCACACACTAAACATACAATCCCCAAAAAACCATAGTAACACAAGCAACATCAATTCAATTCCACATTATTTCCAACAATGTGATCAATACGAAAATATCACACATCAAACACTCACAGGTGCCAAATACTCATGTCCACTAGTATCCTGTTACTTAGTGAAATCAAGAAATCCAAATATGCACAAAATATTACCAGAACTCTAAAAAGGGCACAAGAAACCTCACCAAAAACCAAGGTGATGAATATGTTTGGTTTACATATCACCAACAAACACCACCGTTGCATGCAACGGATATTTTGTATCAGGTCGAGCATCAGATCAAGTGACACCAAGTTGTTACGTTGATTTTTTTGTTTGAGCAAACACTCATCACGTATCAACGTTTCGGTTCGAATTAAAGATTTAACCCATTAAAACCTAACATTTTTGCAGGTGGAAACTTCATTTAACTACATCCTAATAATTTCATGAGAATTAAACGTGTGAACGCATGAACGCATAAACGTACAAACATATAACTGACACATGACATTGTGTTTTATATGTTTCTACATTCATGCATACATCCGTAATTGTGATCTGCGCAACCCTGTGTGGTTAAATGTTAGAAGTGTGTAAACTTAAAGTAAAGGCAGCCATCTTGAAAACGATAGATCGTTTCAGTTCAAATTAAAGTTTTAAGCCATTAAAACCTAACATTTTTGTAGATGGAAACTTTATTTAACAACATCCTAATAATTCCATAAGAAATAAGCCTTAAAAATGACAACAAATCAGATGTAACTGCACCTAACGCAGCCATGAATTGTCTGTCAAACTGATTTGTCATTATTTTACCAATTTGGCTAAATTCTCATGGAATAAAAAAGTTATTAAAAGGTTTACAACATCCAACTATTTTAAAACATCTCTTAAAATGACTGAAATAATTTTTATTTATTTTTTAAAGTTTCCAGAACACGTTTAAAAAGTCATTTTGAAAATGAGACACATTGTTGGCCACACTGCTGCGGTTTCTTACGTCACAGTTCATATACCCATGTTAAATGCATAGAGTTTACATCACAATTGGTAACAATCCCTCAAATTCCCGATTTGATCTCGCTTTTATCTCTCAGTTTTTCATATTATTTTACAAGCATTTTCGTCCGTTAACAATGGCATGTACATTTTTGGACTCAGGTCGTCGAGTGGATTAAAATGCACTTCTCAGCCAATGGAAGTTTCTTATCTTTAGTGCTTTAGTAATTGAAACTTAAATCATTTTTGTCATAGCGGAGGTCATGCCAACCAACATGGAGGGGGAGGAGTACTGGCTCAGTAAATAGAGGGGTACCATGGGTTTTGGGAGAGTAGAAGAGAAGCACCGTGTTATTGAGTTTTAAACCTTTAATGTAGTTGAGTCGTCGGAACCGACTTAAGCCAAACAGAATCATAAACATATCAGAATTTCAGATTGCTTATAAGTACAACTCAAAATTTTATCCATTTATCCTAAAATTGTTATTCATTTTATGTTTGTTAGTTTCAGAGATTAAACATTCCAAAGCGTCCTTGGGTCGAAAAGACAGACTATAGAAAATGCCAAAATACTTGTATACTAGAACTAGTCCAAAAAGCTGAATTATGCAAGTAAGATCATGTATATTGTATATTCATATATTATGCTAAAAACAATTTTTAAATTTTGATTAATTTTTATATTATCACAGACTACCATTTTTAGGAAATGAAGTTGGCAATCTTTCGCTATGTGAATCATCCGCCATGGCCAAGAAAAGTCTCCAGACATTCTTTGATATTTTGAGCAATATAGCTATATCTTGCCCCTGCATTCGTCCTTGTAAGGAGACTATCAATGTTTTACGTACATATAATCAAGTTGTGCTTGTGAATCAACCATTCCTGATTGGCTTTTTGATGTTGTCCAATATAGCTGAACACATAATTGAAGTCGAAGACTATTCACTGTTTGCACTGTGTGCTGATATTGGTAATAGTTTCGGACTAGCACTAGGCTTGTGTGTTTTGTCTTTTCTTAGATATGCTAATCAGCCTATTCTCTGGTTGCAAAGCAAAACTTCTTAAAGGATTTATGGCATAAATCATTTATAACTGAATATTTTTTTGCCATTCGTTAATAACTTTTATTAAAAAATTTTTTAAAGTTATCATAATCTCTTTAAAAAATCATTTTGTATCTCAAACAGCTCATTTAAGCTTCATTTGAGCAGTGCGCTGTTTCTGACGTCACAGTTGGTATTCCCCATGTTAAATGAATAGAGATAACAACAATTGCGCAAATTCTCGCTTTTATCTCTCGTTTAAATCCTTTAAAAAAATCTCTGAAAAATTATTTAAGGGTTTTAAACAATGCTTGATCCAATGAGCCAATAAAAACTATACTGTTGTAAAATCTTTAAATAAGCAACCACAGCTAATTAGATATTCTTTGAATTTTTGCGCTGACCAACATTATACCACTAAGTCTATGTTTGTTAACAACATTGTAAAATTTTATAGTTGTGGTTTTTGTTTTCGAAATAAACTTGATATTGTGTCATTAGTAAGTCCTGGTAAGACGGCTGAGATACGATGTTTATTCATTGACGACTTAATTTGGTTTTTAATATGGTCTGGAAAAATAATTAACTCTAAATTTCTTCATTTTATGATACGGTAATCGAATTGATGATTGACCATACAATATATTATTATTTACAATAATGTAATTCACAATAATGTAATTCACAATAATGTAATTCACAATAATGTAATTTACAATAATGTAATTCACAATAATGTAATTTACAATAATGTAATTTACAATAATGAGCATGGACAATCATCAATTCGATTATCAGTTGTAATACCACAAGCGCTAGTATGATTGTGGAAATAAGCTTGTAACAATTTTTTTTACTCCATGAGTGCATCAAAAATTGCAACCTGAATAAATCACTAGTGCGCGCAGGGCACGAGTGGTTTATTCTGGTCGTAATTTTAAACGAGTGGTTTTACCAATGAATAAAAAAATGAATGGTTGCAAGCTGTTTCGACAATCACTAGCGCGAGTGGTATTCCGGAAGAGAATCTAACGCCAAAAAACTACAACAACAAATCTATATCTATATTTCTCAAAGTATTTCACAAGATTTCGCGAGATTCTACAGGATTTTATGGGATTCCACGAGATTTCGCGAGATTCCACAAAATTACACAAAATTTTGGGATTGAGGTGGAGTGGCTCGTTGTGACGGCTAATTGTTATAGAAGTGGATAAAACATAAATTTATTTTCGGATATTTTTCATGGTGCTAAATAATCAAAACAATAGGCGCGCCGGCCAATGAGATTCGACCAGAAATTTGAATTCAACGAATCCACGCGTACGCTCTCGTCGATAGTATGGAAACAAAGTCAGAAAGTCAGAAAAGTGGAAATTTCTTAAAAGCTGTAATACTGACAGACAAATGGTTTTAAGAGGATTTATAGGAATGGTAGAGCTATCATTTCATGTAAAATTTTTGAAGATTGATTAAGTAGTTACTGAGAAAAAATTAAAAACCACCAAAATCAGGTTTTTGTAATTTTCACAATATCTCGAGAACTGTTGAAGAAAAAATTAAAAATTAAACTGATCTAGGATGTTCAATTTTTTGGGCAACTTTTCTAAATTGGATGTGTGCAAAGCCCTCAAAAAAAGTCATAATGGAGCTATGTAATTGTTTTCAACAATCATAATTTTCAGAAAATCATTGTGACCAGAATTTTTGATGAATTGTGTCATACATCCTGGATGTGTTAGAGGTATGTAAGCAGTTAAACATCCTGGAGTATCATTGCATTTGGAATAAAATTCTGGTCACAATGATTTTTTGAAAATTTTGATTGTTGATTTGTAACAGTTCGAAAAATTGTGTTGCACAAAATTATTTGATTTGTGGGCTACACAGGTCCCAACTCTACTAAATATGCTGCCGTCGTACAAGGGAGTCATGCAATCTTCGGTTACTCAGGTTTACCTTTAGGTAGGGTTGTAAAAATGCGTACAGAGGTGGTCTCGCAAGAGGAAAACTCCACGTTTCCATTCGCAAAACAAGCAAATTAACTCAATTAATGTTCAACTCACAAGGAGGGTCCCTATAATAAACGCGAATATGAATAAACTCAAAAATTCGCGCTTCTTTATTCGCGGTTATTCATGGTTACCATATGAATAACCGCGAAATGGAATTTTTCGCGTTTATTCATATCGCAAACACAGAAAAATTTCGTTTCGCGGTTATTCATATTCTGGCTCATCCCAGTGGAAAATATGAATAACCGCGAATCATGCACAGAGTACCGAAATGCACCAGAAAACCCATTTGCGCCTGCAGCGCCTGATTTACAAACAACCTCATCAAGACAGGTTACAGGTTAAAGCGGTCACCAAAGTGCGCGAAACAAAAACAACAAAGTACAAGTTTTTCCCAGGAAAAATTCACAATTCGCGCTTATTCATATTGCACAAAACCATGAAAATCGATTCGCGGCTATCATATTCTGCATATGAATAACCGCGAATTGAAATATTTCGCGGTTATTCATATTCGCGCCTATTCATTGTTTTCGCGTTCGCGCGTATTCATAATTTCCAAGTTTGCGCTTATTCATATTCGCGCTTATTATAAGCCCCCCATAAGGAATATAGCTCACTACTAAAAGTCACCATCCGATGAGAAATGCCAATGTGCGTGTCTACCAAGATGCAAAATAATATCGCTATAAAATACTAAGTTTACAAGAACACGCTTCTCTGGAAAATGACGTCATCATTTATCAAGTGGAAAAGTGGTAACTAGAGTAAATACTCCATTTTTTACTTTTCTACTTGAGAAATGATGACGTCATTTAAATGACTGGTGGCCTATTTGATTGCTATGTTACCGTAGAACGGAGATACTTTGGCCCATTTTCGCTCTTATTTTATAAATAAAACTTTGAGTGTTTCACTTTACAGGCTGAGAGTAACATGTTAAGGGGAACTTGACCCGTAGAATACAATGGTGTTATTGAAAAAAATTAAAATTTAATTTATGTTCCTTTTTTAAAAAAAAATTGGTGGGCCAAAGTTACCTACCTAAACGGAGAAACTTTGTCCACCCCTGTTTTTTCATTGGTTTTCACTACTGGAGCAAAGAAAACCTATCATTGGGCTAACATTAGCCCTTATATATGTTTTTAAAAATATTTTTGAAGCAATTGATCATATTTTTTAATTTTTGCTAGAACACATAATGAGCCAGCACATATCGGTATATTAATTTTTTTTTTTTTTATTTATTAATTAATTTAAATTAAAGTTGTCATAATTTCTGTATGGATGTATAACTAGTTGTTTACAATGCTTATAAGGCATTTTTTACCTAAAAATAGCCAAAATCATTAATTTAATGCCATTTGCAATTTTCTGCAGTCCTATTAAGAAATTAATTTATTCTAAAAAGTTATTCCTAAAGTATTTATCTATTGATTAAAAAAAATTGATTTTATTCACATTTTTAAAAAAGATATAACAATAAATACAAAAAAAACATGGTCGGGCAAAGTTACCACCCCCGGGTAAAGTATCCCCGTTCTACGGTACTCTAAGCCCTAGGATGGGTGAGTCGAGCACCTTTGGTATGCACCGAATTCAACACATCCTAAATCCATTTGATTTTGAAGAGTTATCACAACACGACATTTGGGCATCATTTATCGACTTGGAGATTGCAGGTCCGGTGGTCGAGTGTCTTTTAAAAACACACCAAGTTGCATAAATCACCTCTCACCAGGTGACTGATAGGGTCAAACCATTAAAGATCAAGTGCAGTCTAAAATTTAATTTTAATGCATGAAAGAGTGTTAACAATAACATATATTTCATTTTTTTAAATATTTTATTGTTGTATATTTATTATTATATAACAATTCCAATATTCCTTCTCCACAATGCAAAGCATCATGGTCAAATGGCGTTCCCAATCCTAAAATTCAAATGATCCAGAACTAGTTCTCAGGTTTGGTCGAATTTCAACTGTCTGAGCATGCGTGTGAATATGCGCATGCTCAGATGATTATTTTGTAAACAATCAGAACTGGTGACGTCATTCAATCCTTGCCCGACCATGATGCATTGCATGACAAACAAGGCGAGCCAACAAGACATTGTTTTGTTTATAAAGTAATAAATACTCAACAATAAAATATTTAAAAAAATGAAATAGATGTTATTATTAACACTTTTTCACATATTAAAATTAAATTTTAGATTGCACTTAACCTTTAAGGGTTTTGAATAATGCTTGATCCAATGGACCACTAAAAACTGTGATGTCGTAAACCCTTTAATAAACTCATGACAAATGGATAGAAATTAGGGTATTATTAATGATTTGTATATTACTTTTATTTTTATATCATATCAATCCTGACTATGCTGTCCCTTTAACCCTCAGAAGCCTATCCTATGGGACAATTGACTCAGGCAATAGTTTTAAATACAATTTTTTTTCAAAAAATTTTTAAAAAAATCTGAAATTGTCTGGAGCTGTTCAAAAAGTGGTTTTACTTACACTCAATTTATTTGGTAATTTTCAGACTTATAAAAAAAAGTTATTGTAAAGAGAAAATATGAGCCCCTTAAAATCTCAGCTAAAAACGTTTGCTGTTTTCACTGCATTTTTTCTCTTTAGTGAGAACGCTTTTAAAATACAACGTCACCTATACGCAAAGTAGAGAATAAACAAAGCAGTCGGCACATGTTCAGTTCACATTTCATATCAATTGCAATTAATTGCACTAATTTGAATTAAAAATAAGTTAATATACACATTTGTAAATAAATGATTAAACACCTTGCATGCTGTTCAAATGATCACATTTTGACCGAGTGTCTTGATTTTTACAATCGGTGACACCTAGCGTCAGTTGGTAACAGCTCTAAAGCGCTTCAACTCAGAGTATATAAAACATGTCAATTGACACCACTAATAGGTCTTTGCGTTGACCCAAAATGTTAGGCGTCTGAGGGTCCATAAGAACCCTGAAAAGCATTTTTATTTGTAATTTTTTTAGTTTAAATCCAAAAATTTGTTTGAAATAAAAAAAATCAATTCTTTTGGAACAGGACGAGAATTTTTTTACTTGAAATTCATCTCTTCTTTCTTTTCTAATTTTCGATTAAAACTGTAAAAGAAGAATTTTGTAAATTGTTTGTAGCAATTAATCAGATATTAAAAGATAAACCGGTAAAAAAATATTTGTATTTATCGTATTAGAGACTTTACGATTTTTTGTACAAAAAATTACGAAATAAAAAAACAAATATTTTTAATTATTTCGATTTTTTTTTAATTTCGTAATTTGATTTTCGTACAACAGGTTGCAAATGCTGAAGCAAACTGAAAAACAAAAAAAAAAAACAAATCAGGTTTTAGTGTTAACTGTGTCAACCGGTTTCAACATAACATTTGTCAAGATGGCGTTAAATTTGACGAATAAAGGTAAGATATATCTGAAATGGAGCTGAAATTTATTCTGATTAAATAAAGAGATAAATTCAAGTCAGGCCCACTTTCTCATTTAGGCAAAAATAACTATCTATTAGAATTAAATTTTTTTTTTACAAAAAATAATTCAAATATATTTTATTAAAGCACTAACAACTTTTATTTACTTAGATTTTAATTTATTATTCGTAAATTTATTAAAATATTACCATCTTAAACTCAAATGCATGCTATTTCAACCCGGACATTAACAACAGCGCCGCTCTGGTGGGAGCAATCTCATTAACCCCATCAACAGCATTGGAAGTGTTACGAGACAACAGACCATTCCTTCCAATGACTCTGACTTGAAGTTTTGCGCGCAAGCACAATTCTTTTTTCATCACGAAATAATATTACAAAATAAATAACGATAAAAATTAAAAATATCATCCCGAAATCACATAGGACAAAATTAAATAACGATATTTAAATAAATATCGTAATAAAATATCGTTTCATTTTTTTATTTATTGTAGGAAAAATCGCAAAGCCTCTATTATAAACAAAATTTTGCCAAACTTGACCATAACTTTTTTTATTACTTTTTAATCTAACCAAGGTACCTTCAATAGAGGCAACAAGTTGCATAAAAAACTGGAAATTATGAGTTATTGCATTAAAGTTATCAGAAAACAGTATCAAGTTGCATATATTTTCTGGCTTATTGTAAGTGAAGATTTGCTTCTCCTCATGATCATGGATTTTAATTTTTTTTATAAAGCTCTAATTCAATGCAGTGAACTAAAAAATACACCAATTTAACGACAAGTCAGTCATTTGCTAAATTTATTTGATTGATGGTTTGGTTAGATTATTTTAGGAGTACCAAGTAACAAGAGGCTAAACGAATTGGATTAACCACCTTACCACGATATGCTGTACCAGAAACGTAAATACAAAATTCAAAATATGAAAAAATGCTAACTGCGCAATTGTCGGCTTTGGTTTTTAAAAAACTTCAATGGAACTTGCAACATGATTGAGAAAAATAACAAAGTAATCAACAATTAAGTTTTCTAATAACATTATGAAAGGGTGCAGGTGTCAAGAATTGCTTTTGAAGTGTTTTTAATTCGCATGTTTTGATGCCAATAATTGTTATTTCTATTATGTGAGCAATTAGCTACAGCTATATTATTAATTGGGTTTTTCTTTGTTCACTATATATAAGCTCACAATCTTACAATCATTCTCCACTGTTCAATCGACTAATCGAGTGAAGATGGGTCTCCCAAAAGAGAGGCAAACTTGGCTGTTCTTAGTTTTGCAGCTTATAGGTAAATTATTTCTACATCAGTTATTCTTGTTATTATTAATAACTATCCACTTCGTTGCTTAAACGTTTTTTTCAGTCATTGGATCAGTAACAACACACCATCACGACCACCACAAACACCACGACCACCACCACGGCCACCACCACGGCCACCACCACGGCCACCACCACGGCCACCACCACGGCCACCACGAACACCATGACAAACATCACCACCACCTAATCCCAAAACTCTACAATGATGTCAATCATGCTTTGCATCATGTCATTGGGCCGTTAAAACAATCGGTGCCTTCATCAACGACTAGCTACAGTCAAACGTATGCGCAAGAGACATCTTCGAGTGTAACTTCTTACGGAGGAACATCTTCCAGTGGAACATCCTCCAGTAGTTCTTCTTCTAGTAGAACATCTTCTAGTAACGGCATTGAATACTATAATGTTGAATCAAACTTCATCCAACTGATTCAATATGTCAGGGCGTCAACTACAGAAGTTAAAGTAAACGCTCAACAACAATCAAATGGGTTATATAAAATAACCATAACCACAGACAAAGGATCCAAACATATGATAACTTCTCAAAAGCTTCATTTGACTTGCTTGCCAGATTACTGAGAAACCCAACTTTACAGGTCAAAGAAGTTGGAAAAGCTGGTAACAAAGTAAAAATTTCTGTTTCTCCAGAACCACCAAAACCAACAAATATTTTTCAAATAAGAACAGGAGCATTAAATGTCGTCGAAAAATTAAGAAAAGGAGGTTACTCAATTAATATAGTTTCATCGGGTGATAAGTTTACGATAACTGTAACAGATACTTCAAATGGAAAAAGAAGACCTATTCTGATGTACCAGCCAATACTGGCAATGCCTTTATTCGATTAGTTAAGGACCCCTCGTTGCAATATCAAATTTTAGGCACATCTGGAGATGAGACATTTATATTTGTTCCTGATTACAGTGGGAAGAAAACTGCGTTGACTGTTAAACCTTTGTTTTTGACATTGCTTAAACAAGTAAGGGGCCATCCAGAAAACAGTTTTGAAATCAAACCTGGAACCGATGGTAAATACGAATTAATCATCCAAGACGATAAAAAACAGTCCAAAACCTACAAGCATATCGATCCAAATTTACTGTTTTCTTTGTGGCACTCATTAAGAACCCTGATTTGCAGTACAAGGTAACACCAGCTGCTAATGGAGAATTTACAATTACTCTGCAAGGACATCCTCAAGACCTCACTGCTGATGACAACAATAACTTTCAAGGCACTGAGTATTACACTGTTAATCAAAAATTTGTCCAACTGGTTAACGAAGTCAGAGAGTCAACCAAAGCTGTTAAACTGAAATATCAACCACAAGCTGATGGCCTGTTGAGTGTAACTTTAACCACTGACAAAGGATCAAAAACATACGATAAAGTACCAAGGGATGTTTTTTCAATTATTTGTTAAATTGCTCAAAAACCCAACTTTACAAATCAAAGAAGTAGGAAAAGTTGGTAAGAATAAAGTAAAAATTGCTGTTTCGCCTCAACCACCAAAACCGACGAATATTATAAGAGTAAACACCAATTTTAGATGTTGTTCAAAATTAAGAAAAGGTGGATATTCAATTCAAATAACAAAAGGCGACAAGTACACAATAACAGTAACTGATGACAAAAATGGAAAAAGAAAACCTACCATGATGTCCCAGCCAAAATTGGTGATGCCTTTATTCGACTCGTTAAGGATCCCTCATTACAGTATCAAATTTTAGGCAAAACAAAAGATGAAACTGTTTTGTTTATTCCTGACTACAGTGGCAAGCAAAAGACTTTGACTGTTAAGTCTTTGTTTTTGACATTGCTAAAACAGGTACGAAAACATCCGAACAATCGAATTGACATTAAAACTGGAACTGATGGCAAATATGAGTTAACCATTGATGATGATAAGAAGCATCCTACTACCTACAAGCATATTGATCCCAATTTACTTTTTGCTTTCATCACTCTTATTAAGAATCCTGATTTGCAGTTTAAAGTCTCACCAGCTACTCACGGAGAATTTACCATTACCCTTGAAGAACAGCCTCAAGACCTCAATACCGAAACAATTGATAGTGATCAATTTATAGAATTTATAACAAAAGCAAAGAGTGATCCATCATACAACTTGAAAATTGATACTGGAAAAAATGGTTTGGAGCTTGTAATCACTCATAACGGCAAAATAAAGACATATCCTTTGCCGGCTAAATTTCTAAACATAATTATTAAATTAATTCAATCAACAAAGCGTCCCAAAACAGTAAAGCATGATGATGGCCAGACAACTTTTATTTTAGATGATGAAGAAACACCAACACCAGTTGAAGTAGATATGGAGTTCACCGATTTGGTTGAAGAAATAAAGAAAAATCCAACTGCAGATGTCAAGTTTAAATGGAAACCTAATGACAATGGAAAATATACTTTAACTGTTTTTATCAATGGAAAACCAAAAGAATTGAAAACCAGACAGCTGATACAATCAAGTTTTTGATTAAATTGTCCAAAGATCCAACTTTGCCAATTCACATTGTAAAAGAAGAACCTAAACACAAAGACCTGGACCATGACAAACCAAAACATGAAAAGAAAACTGAAAAACCTGAAAAACCTGAAAAACCTGTAAAACCTGAAAAGAAAACTGAAAAACCTGAAAAACCTGTAAAACCTGGAAAGAAGCCTGAACATGAAAAACCTGGACATAAGAAGCCTAAACATGAAAAACCTGGACATAAGAAACCTGAACATGAAAAACCTGAACATAAGAAACCTAAACATGAAAAACCGATTATTAATATTGTTTCACCAGGAAAAACAGAAGATACTCCCATAACCACAATACCAAAAGAACAATTGGAACTTGTCCAAACAATTAAAACAGCTCCTCAGATATCGGTTTCCGTTGCTCCAGATGGTCCAAATTTCAAAATCACTGTTACTGATGGCCAAGATACCAAAGTATATCCGGATATAACTCCTGAATTTCTGACTAAATTGATTACCATTAGAAACCAAAAAGATTTACCATTTGAAATCACTCCTTCAGAAGATCCAAAGAAGGTGAACATTAACGTTCCAAACCAGAAGAAACCAGATGTTAAAC
>AFFK01019250.1:0-29768 GCA_000239455.1 Strigamia maritima
CGCTAATTTTGGCTCGTTTATCGTTCGAGGTTGAAACCCAAATAGAATTTCCATCGGTGTTTTCTTCGTACTGCTATTAATTCTTGAATTTAATGCAATTTCGACTCTTTCTAAGTATCTCGCCCAATCGCTCCCATCCTCTTTTGTTGTATAACATGCCAACATTGGAATTAACGTTCTATTCATTCTCTCGACCTGTCCGTTAGCTCGTGGATTTTCCGTTGATGTTAACACGTGTCCAATCCCTAACTCGTCACACAACTCGGAAAATGATGCGTTTTTGAATGCTGTTCCTCGATCTGTGACCACCCTCGTCGGCACCCACATTCTTGTACACAAATCCCTCACTTTTTTACACGTTTCTTTCGCACTCGTCGATCTTACTGCCCTCAGAAACGTTATTTTCGAATAGTTGCACGTTGCAACCAAAACGTGTCGAAAACCCCCACTTTTTGAAAATGGACCCACATGGTCCAAATGTACCGTGTGCCACGGTTACTTTTTCTCTCACAATCACACTCAATGCACCTGGTTTACCGACCCCCGGCTCTTTGTACATGAGACAGTTCACACACGACCCTATAATTGCTTTCACAAATTTCCGCATTCTCGGAAACCAAAAACGTTGCAAAATTGCGCTCATTGTCCCTTCCACCGCCGGATGTCCATATGACTCGTGCACTTCTCTTGTAATTTGACGTTGAATTCCTTTTGGCAAATAAATACGAATTTTCTTTTCCCCCTTTTTCCTCTAACACATAACACACGTGACCGTTTTTCATCGTAAATTGTTTGATTTTTTGCCTTATCCGCTCGTCCATCCTATCTGAATCCCCCGCCAACAATGCTTCTCGTATCGCCCTACACTCGTTATCACTTGTTTGCGCCGCTTCTAACCAATCTCCCCCCATCCATTTTACCTGATTCACTCGAAATCGTCGTACAACTTCGTCTTCCTCGCTTTTCCCCCTTCGGATGCTGCTCTGCATTCCTACTTAGTGCGTCAACATGACTCATTAAAACTCCAGGACGATGCACCGTTTTGAAATCATATTCTGACAAAAGGAGAACCCACCGACCAATTCGAGGAGTTAATTCCCTTTTTTTTAAGCCGTATTTTACCGCTTCACAGTCTGTCACAATTGTAAATTCCGCACCGTAAACATATAAACGAAATTGAGTAACCGCCCACGCCACCGCTAATAATTCCAACTCGGTGGAATGATACCGTTTTTCGCAATCGGTTGTTGTTCTGCTCGCGTAAATGATTGGATGTAACACTCCTTGCTCGTCACTCTGCATTAAAACAGCTCCTAGTCCCTCTTTCGACGCATCCGTGTGAATTTCACACGTTTGAGTATTGTTAAAAATTTTCAACACTGGTGCTGACACCAGTTCCTTGATTAAATCTCCAAACGCGATGTCACAATCATTTTTCCAAACAAATGGTTCATTTTTGCGAGTCAAACGAGTCAAAGGCTTCGTTTTGATTGCATAGTTTGCTATAAAACGTCTAAAGTACCCACATAAACCTAAAAAACTTCTAACCCCCCTAACATCAACTGGAATCTGAAAATTTCGAATCGCACTTGTTTTTTCTAACCTCGGTTTTAATCCTTCTGCCGTCAATCTTAATCCTAAAAAATTCACCTCGCTGCACAGAAAATGGCATTTACTTAATTTCAATGTTAGTTTCGATTTCCTTACTTCTTCAAACAATTTTCGCATTTTCGAAAATAATTCCTCGATTGTTTTTGCACCCGTTAGTAAATCGTCCATATAACGTCGCAAAATTTCCCTGGGGAGATGGCCGAATGCCATCTCCATCATCCGATTAAACACAAATGTCGCGTTTACAAGCCCGAATGGCATGCGAGTGAACTGCCATTTATTCGCCATTGTTGAAAATGCAGTTTTTTCCTGCGCCTCGGCTGTCAACTCAATTTGATAATAACCTGCTGCCAGGTCAAAAACAGAAAAAATTGTCCAATCGTGCGTTCCATCAAAAATTTCCTCCATTCGAGGGCATGGAAAGTGCTCTTTAATTGTTATCTCGTTTAAAAATCGAAAATCAATGCAAATTCGAATTTCTCCATTTCGCTTTCTCACCACTACAATCGGACTATTAAACGGACTACTCGATTTTTTGATAAAACCCGCTTCCTCCAACTCTCTAATCATCGTATCTATTTCTTTTTGTTGCGCCGCTGAATATGGGTAACGCCGCAAATTGACAATTTTTGATGGTGCCAACTCAATCTCCATTTTTAAATTTTCGAATTTTCCCACTTCTAATAAATTTGTCGCAAAGCAGTCCCGAAATTCATTAATTATTTCTACTAATTTACGCGTGTTGTCCGATGATACCCCCTCCCCTATGCTAATATCGTCTAAAGAAATATTCGACTTACCCTCGGTTATTAATTTTTTTTACTTCGCTGCACTGCAAAGATGGTGCATCAAAAATCTCTTCAATTTGTCCAATTTTTCCGCCCTTTTTTGATCTGCACCGCCGCTGCCCCTTGATTTACTACCGGTACGCGCACGCATCCATTTTCTACACTCGTGATCCCTTCCAACACCTTGAGCCCGTCGATTTGCGATATCTCTTGCTGTAAATAGAAGACTCCATCGTTGCTCTTCTCCACCTTCATCTCAATAAAATTAATCGAATACGCTTCTATTGTTTTTTTCATTTGTGACCAATTTTTTTCGGTTTCACAATTTTTTTTTGTTTCGATGCGTTTCTAATCCTTTCTTCCGATAATTTTCCGCACTTTTAATTGAAACTTTTTCCTCCCTCTATGGCCATAGACACTCTCGGGTGTTCCAATAACGGCTGCCCTACCCACACGTCCGTTGTCATCACTCTGTCGTCCACAACATGAAACGGAATTTCCTCGATTTTTTAAGTCACCGACTTCGACACCATATTTCGTACGACCTTGATAAATTTGTTCCTCTCGATTTACACCGTGATTAAATCCTCGAAGTTTACGTGAAATCTGGTTCGTCAATTCCTGCTACGTTCGCAAATGACTTTTTTCACTAAACACAAGTCGCTTTGTGTATCAATCCCTGCTAAGCACGTTTTTCCCGCTACCACCATGTCAATTGAAAATTTCGGCGCCAAAACGTTTATTTCAAGTTTTTTCACCGCATGCGTTTTGACTTCTCTTGTTTTTCCTCCTCTCCGTGGTCGCGCTGGTCTTGAGCATCTGCTTGCCATGTGCCCGTACTCGTCGCAATTAAAACACCTAATTTTCGGACACGTAATGGAAGTGTGTCCTGTTTCGTCGCACGTGAAACATTTTACACTTGGACAAGCCCCAGCATCGTGTCTCGTCTCTTTACATCTAAAACACTTTTTTTCTTTCGTACACTCGTTCGATCGATGTCCCTCCTCGTTACAATTAAAGCAAGTGATTGATTTCGGCTTCTTCTCGTATGGTTTTCCCTTTGCTGTTGTTATCGGCGGTTTAAATTGTACTTCCGGTTTTCTCACATATTTCGACTCCATTTTCCTCACATCTTGCACTAATTCGCCAATACTCGTATATTTCATGAGATGCACGGGCCCCATTACCGACTGATTTGTCAACCCATCGATCAAACACTCACTCGCTTCGTCCAAATCCATCCCAAATCGTTCGCAGATCGCCCACTTTTTATGTAAATACGCCTCCACGCTTTCGTCACTTTTTTGTGGCGCATTTAACATTGCTTGTTTCTCCGATTGCGTTAGTTTCTGGTCTGGAAAATCTCGTTTTAAACGCGTCGACCAATCGTTAAAATTTCGATAATTTTCTCCCGTGTTATCTTGCCAAATACGCGCTATTCCCGTCCACGCCGCTGCTGCGTTTGTAATTTTGGTTGTTTTCGTCCACCGATAATCTTTTGCAAATTCGTCCACAATTTTCAACCACTCTGTTGCCGATTTCAACTGTCCTTTCTCGCCGGAAATTTTGGTAATTTAGGCGTGTTTTTCGTCTCTGCATCCGCTCGATCCTTGCTGTTAGCTTCGCTGTTTAACACCAACTGTTGCAGTAGTTTCTGCAAAATTTTTTGGTCTGAAGATGCCGTAATTTCGTCGCTTTCAATTTTTCCTGCCCCTTTTCTCTGCGTTATCGATTCATTTTCGATCTCATCATCTTCGTACTCCGTATCATCGTCTTCCGATAGGCCTGCTTCTTCTCTCAATGCTACCCACAACTCAGTCGCCATTACACTTTTTTTCTTTATGACGGGTGTCATTTTTAATTTCAACATCTCCACTTTGATATCCCTGACCCGTAAAATTTTTAAATCCTGGATACTTGGTATTTCTCCCGCTGCAATCGTTGCCAAAACCGCTGCTCTGTCCATCTCAACTCTGTTTAGTTACGTTCGAATCTAGCTCTTATCGAATTTTACTAAAATCCCTCTCTTTCGGACGGTCCCGTTGGTTTCTCTGTTTTTCTTGTCGCAAGTTACACGCTGTTCATCCCACTTCTGATGTAAACTAAATCTTTCAATCGCATTGAAACTAAGCAAGATTTAAACTTAGGATGATTTATTAAATGAAAATGTGACTTATATACATATAAAAACGTATGGTAAGCTAATCTAACTTAAACTAGGCTTTTAATTGGTTGTTGATCACAACAACCCGCTTCTTGCGCCCCCTATCTCTCGAAACGTTTCCCAAACGTTTCTCAAACGTTTACAATAAGATACAGAAAAACTATGAGAAACACGAAAAAGTACATAATGATAAATATCATATATGTGAATACGAATTAGGTGATTTAGTTTGGAGAAAAACTCATATATTATCTGATAAAGATAATAATATCACTAAGAGTTTAGCGATAAAACATGATGGCCCTTAGGAAATCACCAAAATTCACGGAGGAGGTGCATATGAACTCACCAAAATAGGGAACAGAAAAATTGAGAAATCTATTAATACGCAAGATTTATTGCCATATATCCCTTCATATCCCATTGAAGAATGGGAAAAAGATCAATTAGTAGGTACTAATGAGGAACATTCAAATCCAAATTGGATGACAGAAAAGAAAATAAATAATATCCAAAAAGATATTGCCTCTCCTACTCAACCTGAAATACTAGTTGAGCAGACAAATCCGTCAACTCCCGATGTCAAAACCCAAGGTCGACATCATAAAAAGCATCTAAAACAAGAGGCAAAACAGAATGGCACATACGTTCCACCTGTTAAACCTCCCAATAGGAGACCACGAACTCGTAAACCAAATAGGAAATATATTGACAGATTTGTCACAAAGGTTGATTTAACCTTTCAAGAGCCAATGATTCTAATGAACATGGCAAACCGATAATGTATACGTTTGTATAATTGCATTAAAGCTGTTGTATGTTAGCGCTTTAGCACTAGTTGTTGTGGTCGGCACTAGATGGCGCTTATATTTAATAATTTCAAAACATGAGACTCACTCTGATCGCGATAAAATTTTTATTAATTTTATCAAAAATTCAAATTCATCTATATTTAATGCAATAAAACTATTTGCAAGATTTAAAATATGCTAAATAAGTTATCTACAAAACATCTAATTTTCCAGTGGAGTTTTGAACAAAAATTTATAAATTCATAACTTTACTGGAATTTGTATATTTTGTTTTTACTTCCCACCACAAATGGTGGTGGCGCTCTAAGCCGAAGCGCTTTAACTAATTGCAGGGCAGCTGCCCAAAATTTAACATGGAAAGATTCAGGGGCTGAATTTTGCAAGCCACTAGCAGTGAAAGGGCTCACCGAAAACGCCGTTCCAAGAAATCGGCATCTAGAGAGCCACGTACGCCAAAGAAGACCGTTTCAACCGAAATCTCGCCGGCAACTTCAACTGAAGTCACAATCCCAACGGCAACACCCGCTAGTAACACCGCAGCTCCAATGCAGAATTTATCATCGGAACTGGACTATTGGCGTCAACAAGCGCAGGCGTTGCTCCGACAGCAACAATTACCTCCAAATGGTTATTATCAACAAGGATTCGAACAAATCTCTGCCCATATAGGGTTATTGCCGTTTGCACAGGTGCAGGTCACACCGAGCAACCAAATCCAAGTGGAACCTGTTGCTGTGCCCACACCGTCAGTCAGTTCAATCGACGAACCCAAGGAGCCGATGCCGGAAGAGGCAATCGATTGGAATGGTCCGAAAGATTCGACACAGGTAGCTTTGATGAAAGTTTACGTGAAAAAGGACCCCTCAATCTTGAGGATGACAATTTATCGGGATTTCACGTCATCAGTGCCCGATTACCTGTTACCGAAGGATTATGACGTAAATCGGCCGGACGCAGCAGATGCTCCTCCACCAGCCGTATACCATCGTTCGCACAATAAAAAATTCATTCAACCGAAAAACGAGACTACGTCCACCCAATCCAGTTACGCTGCAGCCACAGCCACGACAAAGCAGCCAATCTCTTATCGTGACAGTCGCCATATCGATATCGAAAAAGCGAACAAGGTCAAACAGGACTTAAGAGAGAGACGAGAAAAATGTGAGCGGGAAATCGATGCAGGAATCCCACATGAGAATCTAGACTTAAATCCTGCAACCCAGATCCCGTGTCAGTTTTGCAGAGCCACCGGTTGGTGCATTGACTGTGGACCAGCCTTTGATGCATTGCAGTGTCCCAACTTCAAGAGAACTAAGATTCGAGCTCGAACCGCGCCGTGGAATTCCGACATTGTACCTCTCTTGGTTAAGGAAGTAAAAAGAGGCGAAAAACGTATTTGGGCAACATGTCCATTGTGTAAGGTTATGCACTCGTCTCGCGGTGAAGCGTCCACGTGGATCCTCGATTAACTCCAAATGGATTAAAGGTAATTCTGCCACAAAGTTGGTTGCCTCTCGAAGTTCAAGGAACCGACCGAGATACCCAGACTGATACAGAGAGTGAGGCTCCATCCGGAACCTCTAAAGAAGGGCAGAAGAAAAAAGAGGAAAAAATTGAAGTCGAGGACGCTCCCTCCACCGAAGTCATCATAGTGATGCCATACGAGGCCCCAATGGGATTCTTACTTGAAGAAACTATCCAATTGGAGGTGAATTACTACGCGCCAGCCATCATTGCCCTAGCGGAGCGAATCACATGGTGTATCCGCCGCGGGTACATCCCTTGGGGAGAGTACGTGGCCGCCACGTCGATAGTGAAGATCATTCTCAACAAGAAGACGGGGCGGAAATTCAATGAATCCAAGCGGATTTGGGAAATTCAATGAATCCAAGCGGATTTGGGAAATTCTTTTATCCCAAGAGGGATCAACCCCGGATAAAGACATCGATACTTACTGGTATCACAAACTGCCGACTTTGACAAGCTTGTACATGTGGATGCCAAACCAAGTGGTGACCTACGACAAGGAGGTACTAACAGCAGAAGACTCTCCAACTGAAGAGTTAGCGAAGCAAGTAGCCAACTTGCCATTAGACTCGTATGGTGAGTCAGTAGCCAGTGGGGCTATCAAGAAAGCGGTGAGCCGAGCAGCTACCTCTCCAGATGGAGATAAGAAGTTGTGGGCGCAGGAAGTCGAGAAACAGGACGAAGCAGTTTCAGTCGAAGCTCCTAAGCCAATCGACGAGCCTGGACCTTCATCGGTGCCACAGCCAAAAAAAAAGAAGAAACGGTCGCTCCTCCTAGGACCCCTTGTGCAAGGAAAGTCAAGAGAAAGAGTAAAAAGGTTTCCGATTAGAAACCAAGCAAATGTTTTAATTTCAAGAAATAAAAATCATCTAAATAGATGTTTAATGTTATGCAAAAAGATTTAATAACTATTAAACTATTAAACTATTATGTATCAATTTGAAAATTAAAACCAGTTTACTTACTTCTTCGCTACGACAAAAATTGTGTGTGCTTCTTATAATAAAGACATTCACTTGAACGAATTTATACCTAGAAAAAACTTAGATGTTTATTAAACAATAAATAAAAAAGTTAGTACATGTGGCGGGAATCTAATAACACTACTAAACAGGATTAGTTTATTAACTCACTAGATTGTGGAATTCAGCTAAATTTCACGATACATGCCCGAATAGTCGCCATGTTGGTATAATTCCATGAATATGTTTTGTGAGGTGGGACGCACTCACTTCTCCACGGGGTAATGTGTGACGGTTTGTGATGGTCTCGAACCGTAGTTTTGGTAGAGAATTGCCACCAAAGTGCGCTATTGCATCTTTGGCGGCATATTCAATCAGGACTTCAAATATAACTAACAAGTTAGTCGATTTGAAGAATCCCTCTATATGGCGAACTCCCTCTAGCGACGAACCTTAAAGTTCATGCTTCCGAACTAGAGAGGCACGAACTGATTTTTCCAAAAAATTTTACCAAAAGCGAATTTTAATCTGACGAGAAATAATTATTTCGCCACTAAATTCGTAATATTTTTAATTGATTTCCTCATAAAGGAATTAAACAATTTAGCTAAGAACAGCGGACTTGTCATCTTGTGAGAAAATGGCGGCGCGGCATGTTCGTCTGCACTAACAGAAAAATATTTCCGATCACTTTGATTTTTCTAACTAATCTCACTTAAAACAAGGAGATCAACCAACATAATGTTGTTTCCTTCCAAGTTTCATTCATCATTATGATGGATGGCAAAGATTTCAATCGAAATTTACGATCTGCGTCCTCGCCAACGCTAGGAGGAGAAAACTTCCAAGCCCAGCCTCCTTGTGGCTTCCCCTGGGTTCTCCTCTGTGGCACTTTGTTTTTCCGCTGCAGTGGTGCTAATGGGTCCTCTGGTTATCTATCTTTCCTTCTTCCTTCTTCTCTCTATTGCTCCACTTTCTCTTCTGTCTTTTGTTATTAATATCTATCTGTTTTGTGAACAGTTTTGGTTGGTAGTATGCCTGGATCAGTATGCCCGACTTAGTAAGCCTGGATTGGTATGTCCGGATTAGTATGCCCGGCCGGCCAGAGACACCAGGCCCGGTACGGCGGGATTGAAACGACAGGGTTAGTATGCCGGGGTTGGTACGCTGGGATTGGTATGCTGGGATAAGTCAGTTGTCAGAAGTCAGCTGGAAGAAGTTGGTAGTGGGAGGTCGGTAGTAGAAAGTTGGTAATCGTAGGAAATCGGTAGTCGTAGGAAATCGGTAGTCGTAGGAAATCGGTAGTGGTAGGAAGTCGGTAGTAGTAGGAAGTCGGTAGTAGTAGGAAATCGGTAGTAGTTGGAAGTCAGTTATATGGACAGATTTGGTCGGTAGTACGCCCGGATCGGTACGCCCAGATCGGTACCCCCAGATCGGTACCCCCGGATCGGTACGCCCGGATCGGTACGCCCGGATCGGTACGCCCGGATCGGTACGCCCGGATCGGAACGCCTGGATTAGTATGCCCGGGTTAGTATGCCTGGATTAGTATGCCCGGGTTAGTATGCCTGGATCAGTACGCCTGGCCAGCCGGATTAGGTGGGCCGGCTGGATACACCAGGATCAGTACGCCGGGGTTAGAACGCGGAGGTTGAAATGCCGGGGTTGGTACGCCAGGTTGGTAGTAGTAGGAAGTCAGTTATATGGACAGATTTGGTCGGTAGTACGCCCGGATCGGTACGCCCGGATCGGTACACCCGGATCGGTACGCCTGGATTAGTATGTCCAGATTAGTATGCCTGGATCAGTACACCTGGCCAGCTGGATTAGGTGGGCCGGCTGGATAAACCAGGATCAGTACGCCGGAGTTAGAACGCTGGGGTTGAAATGCTGGGTTGGAACGCCGAGATTGGTGCTCCGGGGTTGGTATGCCGGGATTGGTGCTCCGGGGTTGGTACGCCGGGGTACGCTGGGATTGGTCGTGCGAAGGAGTCAGTCTCATGCCGGTGTCGGTATGTCAGTTTCAGTTTGTATAAACTTTTTTCTTATTTTGTCTTGATTTAATATCTTGGTTTCATTTTGTCGGTCAGTATGTCTGTTTCATTGTGTCAGTTTGGATGTGTCAGTTTCAATTTGTCAGTTTTCTTTTGTCAGTCATTATGTCAGTTTCAATTTGTCAAGTTTTGGTGTGTCTGTTTTCTTTTGTCAGATGTAGCGTGTTGGTTTTGTTTTGTTGAATTTGGTATGTCAGGTTTCATATTGTCAGTTTACATGTCAGATTCTCTTTTGTCAGATTTTAGACGTGTGTGGCCTGAGTCGCCGCTTGCGTCTATAAACCTAATTCTCTCTCTCTCTCTGGCCAACGCTAATAGCGTTTCAACATTTTTTGTACCGAAGAATTGCTTCGCAAAATTGTTTTTATCATTGAATTTATACAAAACTTACGGCACTGTCTTTCAGTTGGACTTCAAGCAGTAAATCCGCTGTTTGTGGCCTTTGCCACTTTCGCCGATCGTCACAGTCTTTACGCCGGTCATCTCTATCCTTGGGCCGGTTATCTTGGTCTTCTTGACTGCCGGACGCCATCACAATAATCCGCAAACAGTTCACGGATTGCACACACACAAATCTTCACAAAATCACAAACGAAATTCACAAATGAAATTCACAAACTAAATTCACAAACGAAATTCACAAACTAAATTCACAAACGAAATTCACTGTTATCCCACTATACACCGGAAGTGCACTGTGACAATCAAATCGCAACTAAGTAGATTTCAATAGTTTCACTTACATGAATTATACTCGACCGTGATTGGTCGAAATAGCGAAGATGTCGCTTCTCATTAAGAAATGATGTCATTTGTTAATTCATAGTTAATACACGAGTCTGTGGTGCACCAACCTGTACAAACAAGACATCCCATAACGAAAGTTCGTTTTAATTTTTCTTCTATCCCTTAAATTGTATTTTTTAACACTATCTTTATTTTCCATCGCACTTGGCGAGTCAGTGTTACATTTAAGATGGTGCACAACCCGACCCTGAGTAGCGATATGCAACGGGGAATGAGGTTCAGGGCACTGAACCTCATTATAACAACAACAGTTCAGTAATAGATAAATAAAAGATAGACAAAGGCAAGGATTCTCAAATCATAACACTATTTATTCAAAGGACTCTAACAACATCTACAATATCTGGGTTCTACCCAGCACTAACAATACATAACAACTATAAGACATGAGCTAAACCTCATCTAATCTATGAGCCAAGCATGGCCAAGCAGCGCAGTTGTGACTCTTGCCTAAGGCGAGAGAAGCTAGTCACAACACTGATAAACAAAGAGTTCTACTTAGCCCTACGTCTCAATTATGCACTTCAAGTTGTTGTCCGGAGGTTTTCACTGGTTCCTTCCATCCTTTGTCCAAGTGGGTGGTTTGTGGTCGTTCGAGTTTAATTGGCACTGGCGCTGATCGTCCTATTCTAAGAATCCGGGCTTTTCATGTCCAAATAGCCCAAGTTGGACATGTAAATCTGTAACATTACTAGGAATAGTCAAAGAACCACTGATCCTCAGATCATTGAGGTTCCCCAGTGGGTAAAGGGTGCAGGGCCCCGTTGAGCAATCTGCAGTGGCCCTGTGTACGGAAAAGATACAGAAAATAGCAGTGTAAGGGGAAAACTAGAGTTTGGGCACAAAGCCCTAAGTGAGAAGAAAGGCAAGTTTGGCCTGAGAACGGGGGAGAAAACTTCCAAGCCCAGCCTCCTTGTGGCCTCCCCTGGGTACTCCATTGCAGCACTTTATTTTTCCGTTGCAGTGGTGCTAATGGGTCCTCTGGTTATCTATCTTCTTTTTTTTGCTCCGCTTTCTCTTCTGTGGCTTTTGTTTCTGTTTTTGACAATTGTTTGGATAATGTAATGCTGCATTCCATTCTGCAATGGAATGTACGAATGTAGTGATTATCAATGGTCAAATATGTTTGTTTATGTCAGATTTATATTGGTCAGATTTAGTATGTCAGTTTCAATATGTCAGATTAAAAGACGTGTATGGCCTAAGTCGCCGCTTGCGTCTACAAACTCAATTCTATCTATCTCTCAACGGGCACGTCTTATGCATTGATAAAGTGGCCCAAGAATTTGATTTGAGTTGCGCCAAAATCACACTTCTCCCTGTCAATCGTAACTTTATTGTCGACGATGGGTGCCAACGCAGCTCACAAGTGTCTGTCGTGGTCCTCGATTGTGGTGGGGGAGAAAACTTCCAAGCCAAGCCAGGAGAAAAAACTTCCAAGCCCAGCCTTCTCGTGGCCTCCCCTGGGTTCTCTGCTGCAGCAATTTGTTTTTCCGCTGTAGTGGTGCTAATGGGTCTCTGGTTATCTGTCTCTTCTTTTTTGCTCCTCTTTCTCTTCTGTGGCTTTTGTCTTTGTGTTTTTGATCATTTTTTGATAATGTAAGACTGCATTCCATTCTGCAATGGAATGTACGAATGTAGTGTTTATCAATAGTCAAATGTGTTTGTCTGTGTCAGATTTATTGTAGGTCAGATTCAGTATGTCAGATTAAAAGACATGTATGGCCTAAGTCGCCTATAAACTCGATTCTATCTATCTATCCGTCAGACCCGTGATCTCTCCACGTTTGTTGAGGACTCCTGTGTCCCATCTCCTGGTCAGTTGATGAGAATACCCACAAAGAAACGGGCCTGGTGATGAGACAAGCGATTGATGACATGAGCGGTCCCAGGTCATCTTTTTTCTTTTTTTTATTGAACATAACTAAAAAAATTACGAATTACACATACAAGGTTAAACCCACAGTTCAGACTCGCGCTAAGTGAAATACAATAAGAATATATAAAACATGGTCCATGCGTACGGTGGATAAAAATAAAAGTATTAATAAAACGAATAAAATCGCATCCGAATCCAGAAAATAATCACCAAATACCACGCCGTGTGGGCCGTTACAATTTCTCTCCGAATCACTGGTGACAGCTCGTGTTCCGGGTGCTCTTCCAATAATTGGTCCAGGAAAATTTCGGAATTCCCGTTCCTTCGGTGCCAGTATCCGGGTTGGTAAAATTTCGTACAAGAGGAACTGGTCGAAAAGGCGTACACTGTATCTTCTCGATCACTTCCCATGGATCTCGGCTGGTCTGGGCGGTCATGGAGCGAGTGACTGGTCCGGCTGGTGGAGGGGCATCCGTGGATTCGGGCTCCCGAGTGTCCGCAGCCCGATTCAAATGCTTCTGGACCGCCTTGATGGTGGGTTCTGTCTGGAGCCGTAAAAATCCGTCATATCCACTGCTCAGGCGGGTGGGATCTGCTGTAATTGTGCTGCCGTCGGGGCTCATGGCCCGCTGGCACGAGTTGCAGAGGGTCCACCGCTTCTTAGCGTGGGGAATAGCGTTGGTGATCACCATTTCCCGAAGTAGCGGTCGTCACGCTGCCCTCCGTGGCACGTACAATTGGGACATGCTAGCACGTGAGCACCCCCAATGGCACCCGCCAACCAGGCGTCTCCCAGACACAAGGGACAGGACTGGTATCAGTCGGTGACACATCGAACTGCGGAGTGCGCCACCCCGCATCTTATCTCGTCGGAACACTCCTGACGACGCCGATCTAATTCGGCCTGACGTGTGGCCGTGGAGCGTTGGGAACCTACGGGTGGGTTGCGAGGCCTACTGCTCTTTCCGATGTTCCTGGAGCGAGGCGGCGTTGCCTCCGCTGCCTGCCACCGTTTGGAGAGTGGCGAGGTTGGGTCCTCGGTCTCTCCTTCGTCTGGGTCGGACCAATCGGGGGAGAAAACTTCCAAGCCCTGCCTTCTCGTGGCCTCCCTGGGCACTCCACTGTGGCACTTTGTTTTTACGCTGCAGTGGTGCTAATGGGTCCTCTGGTTATCTATCTTTTCTTCTATTTTTTGCTCTTCTTTCCTTTCTGTGGCTTTTGTCTTTGTTTTTGACCAATTCTTTGATAATGTAAGACTGCATTCCATTCTGCAATGTAGTGGTTATCATTGGTCAAATATATTTGTCTGTGTCAGATTTAGTATGTCAGTTTCAGTAAGTCAGATTAAAAGACGTGTATGACCTAAGTCGTCGCTTGCGTCTATAAACTCAATTCTATCTATCTGTCAGCCCAATCGGACGCTACTGTCCATTTCCATGCATTTGGATTTCGTGAGGGGGTCTGTCTCCTCTCTGTCTGTGTCAGATTTATATTGGTTAGATTTAGTATGTCATTTTCTGTAAGTCAGTTTCAGTATGTCAGATTAAAAGACGTGTATGGCCTAAGTCGCCGCTTGCGTCTATAAATTCAATTCTATCTATCTACCTGTCTCCTCCTCCCTGTCCATTCGACGTACTCGGGCCTGACATCTATAAGAAATAGCAGAAAAATTATTACCAGTTTGTTATGCCGAGGAACGTTACGGCGAGTCAGGCAGAAAATGAGAATGCAACTACCCCCATCGGAGTCAATACCTTACGTAACGCTACCGAGCGACAAAAGAACAGATTTACTACATTGTTTGATCGAGTCCCAGTCCCGATGATGCGCCACCGTCCAATGGTCCCGTCGCGGCCCGCATCATCATCCCTGGACCTGACCGTACACTACCTGTCTTTTCATCATTTCCCACAGCAGAATTCCCACGATGAGCGTGAGGTACCGTAGATACCTCCATCGATCGTTTCTATTACCATCTCTATTATTGCACAAACCATTATAACAGCCCTAATAATTAATGTTATACCAGACACCCTGATTTAGATATATTTTGTTCCTAGTCTTTTTAGGGGGCATATTAATTCTTTTTTCATATATTACATCACTAACCGCTAATATGTCTTTCAAAGCAAACACCACACCCATAGTGGCACCCCCTGCAATTATACTGTGGCTACTGCTAACAATTAACCTTAGAGCCGACACAATCAACAACCAATCAACACAATTAATAATTAATAAGCTATTTCACCAAGACATAAAAACCACAGTAATTTTAGCACTATTTTTACTAATTATCTTATTAATCGCCATTAAGATTACAACTGCACATAGGGGGCCCCTACAATCAAAAACACAGATTCCAACACAAAGACTCTTCCTCTCAATTATAATAATTGGGGTAATAGTAACAATTTCCTCTTCATCTTGATTCACCGCTTGAATAAGACTAGAAATCAATACCCTCGCCTTTATCCCTATAATAGCGGACCAAAACAACAAAATAACTAATGAAGCCATAATAAAATACTTCTTGACCCAAACATTAGCCTCAACAATATTGCTTATCCCAACAATAACAACAACTTCTATAATATCAACATGAATAAACCCCCCAACACCATTTATAACAATTAAAAACTAAAAATTAAAACCAATTTTTCCTTTCGTACTAAAAAAGAACAAACAAATAAAAAATAGAAACCGACCTGGCTTACGCCGGTCTGAACTCAAATCATGTAAGAATTTTAAGGTCGAACAGACCCCCAAAATTACCAGCTACAATAAAATGGTATCTTAATTCAACATCGAGGTCGCAAACTATACCGTCAATAAGAACTCTCAGGCCTAATTACGCTGTTATCCCCAAAGTAGCTTGTCTCAATGTCAAAAATATTGGATCAAACTCCGACTAAAAACCCAAACCTCTAAAATAATCATTATCGCCTCATACCTGTTGCCCCAACAAAAAACAAAATAAATAAAAATATCAATAATAATATTAAAGCTTTACGGGGTCTTCTCGTCAATTAACAACAATATAGCGTCTTCACTATAAACTAAAATTCATAAAATAAACAAAAAAAGCCAATCCCCGTCAAACCTTTCATTCCAGCCCCCAATTGATGTTTATTGATAGTGCGGGCCAGGTAAACAATGGTCCCGATGACCGTGAAACCCATGTTAAGTTTTGGGTTTCTACCCTTTCGAATTAAAGTCTGCTTTTATATCCCCTTGTTCCGCAATTCTTAACTCTGTCCTCATGCACGATGAGGAGATTGGAATTAAATACCCGCTGAAAATGCATGGCAAATATCGTTTTAAATAAATTGTCCAGTTCGGTGACCATCAGGAGTTAATGAATGGTCACCCTACCCAATTGACTCATAATTTCGACCCTATACCTACTTGTACTAAATCGCCATTAAAACAATAGATTTCCGTCCCGATCACACAAAGGATGATGTAACCTATGTTTATACAAGTGAGAGCACGAAGTCAAACCACATGGGAAGCTGTGGGTCGCGCTTAGTTATAGCATTGACCAAAGTAATGGCCAATAAATATATGAATAATATATTATATTGACCATTTGCCCCAATCCACATCGGAATGTTTGATGATACCGGAAGTGGTCATCACATTCCACCACCGGCATCACCCATTGGCCACTCTAAATAAATTAAAGAAATTATATTTGCATAATTTATTCTCAGTACTTTTTGTGTTTTGTATCGTGTTTTATGCATAGTGGGTCGGATGATATTGTTGTAATATCGATCCCAATTCCACTCTGTCACACGTAGAGGTTCTACTGAGATAAAGGTTGCCTCACGATTTACTTATAGTAAACACCCTGAGTATAGTTTTTGACTTTAGAATTTGTTTTACCAAAATTGTTTTTTGGAAACTTCTTGAATTTTCGAAACTTTACATTTCTTAGTTCAAGGAACCCAATCAACCTATTTGTAGTATAATTCATGTTTATTTTATTTTTAAATAAATTAAAGGTGAGCTGTATTTTCAAATAGAAGTAGATGGAATTTTTGGGTTGAATTTGTAAATTCTACATCTTAATCCTAAAATAAACCTAAAAAGTCTAAAATTTATCGATACGATGAATTTCATCGTATTTTTGAAATTTGACGACTTTCAGAACCCATTGTCAAGATACATTAGACTCGGCGCTAACAATTCACTTTGGGTCCGACTGCTTATTGATACATTTCCTCAGTGTGAAGGCCATGCATTAACATTGTTGGAACTTTATCGATAAATAGAGAATTAAATTTAAGAAGTATTGTGATTTTACAAACATTTTATTCTTTTATTTCCATTTTTTAGTTCTACTACCAGATTGCTGCTTGGATCTGTGATTCATTCTTTTAAAAGAATACCTGCAGATCCAGTTTGATCTTCTAAGTGATGACCAGATGACTTCAATTTATTTATATTTGCTATAATTAAGTTGATTTATTTGAAATCCTGTATTCTATTTGTATTTTGTTGATTTTATTTTCAATAAAACAATAAAGTATTTTGAATTTTATATAGATGAAGTTTGTTTTCCATTTTATTTGTTCATGAAACATTAAGGTGGGGAAATACAAAACTTAAAAAAGTCTTATTTTGTGTAAATTTTTGACTTCCCAACATGGTGTGTTGATTTGATTCAAACCATGCATGTTGGTAATGTATGAATGACCATATTAAGTCCATTTGGCACGTTTCTCGAAACGTACCGTGGATGACCGATGTCGATTGATCCAACTTCTGCAATCGATACGTATAGCGTACCATACGCTGATTTTGGGCCAATCCGACGCTAGCGTCTAGTATACGGAACGAATGGTCTTGCATATATAAGCCAGTTGAAGAATATGCATTCAGTATCATCTTCAACAACTGACTTTGACATCCCGACTTCTAGATCCAACTTGAATTTCGAATTGAAGTAAAGCTAGCTATACTCCGTATATAATTCTGTATTTTCCTTCGAATAGCCAGATTTGATTAAAGAGAGATTATGGCTAAATCAAACAAGCCCAATGGAAAAGAGGAAAATAGACAAAAGGGCACTGAAGGTAAACCAATCTCCTACACCCTATCAAAAGAACAGTGTGAAGTTCTTCTAGCTGCCAATCGACCAGTTCCTGGACCAGGGACTACTTCCAGTAGTGTCCCAGTTTCAGTAGCAGGTCCCTCCAACACTGCCATGTACTCAGATGGTACAAGTAGACGTACTGGAGGCGTGACAGCTACTAGAAAGGAAAGTAACAGGACATCACGCCATGATGGGTCCTCTCCTTTCTTATGTAACCCCTCTTCACGCCAAGATAAACCAAAAGTTGGGCTATCTAAACATGAAAAGATGGAGCAGCTAGCGCTCAAACTCCAAAAAGAGAAGAAGAAAGAAGAGCGACGAGTTGAAGATGTCGGCGCGTGGCCGCCAAAGCGGAACGCACCGCTCGATGTGCAGCTGCTCATGCCAGCATGGCCAACACCACTGCTGTGCAGGAGGATGAGTGCACTATTACCTGCCCCTTCTGTGGTGGCAGTGGGTGGTGCACCGGGCTGCGAAACTCTCCCCATGTTTTATCCTGCCCTAATTTTAATGACAGCAAGACACGGCCCAGAGGAGACTCTTGGGATCAATTTGTAGATGAGCGTATCATCAAGAATATCATTCCAAAACCCGGATGCTGTATCTGGGCAACCTGCCCCAGATGCAAGATCTGGCACAATGCGAATGGAGGAGCAATAGTGGAAGACCCCAGGTTTTGTGGTCCATTCAATGTTGAACGCCTCGTAGTAAACCAGGAGGAGTGGGTAGCCAGAAATGATGACCAAATCCCTCTGAGAATCGTATTACCCCAACTAAAGATTGTGCGGATTGAGGATGAACTCATGGAAGTAGAAACCCACCCAGAATCGACTCCCATGAGTAAAACTCCCATTGCTGAAACTCCTGCACCAGTGGCAGTAGTTGCAGCTAAAGAAGTGAAAACTGGTTCCCAACCTGAAACAGTCAGGAAGGAACCACTTATCGGATCCAAACTAGCAAAGGCAATCATTGCCAAGGATAAGAAGGGTTCCGCCTCGAAACCAAAGGAGAAAATCTTTTGGTTCAAGAAGAAAAGTCTCCCTTCCACCCCTAAGGAGAAGAAAAGAAAGGATTCACCTCCTCCTCCTCCTCCTCCCAAAGGTGACCTCCCTATCTCAAAATAAAAAGTTTATTTCTGTGGTAGGGTGCCAAAAGTTGTTCAGGTAGTATTTGTCTGGTTTATTTTAATAAATTTAGTAATTAGTAAAAAAATTCGATTAAAATAGTCACCTTAAGTGACTACACAAAATTCTTAATAAATAAATAAATTTAAAAATTAAAATATTCTTTTGTGTGTTCACATATACCTTTTATTTTTAGATATTATCTGAAAAACAGTGTCATTATTTATTTTATAATTAGTGTACTGCCTATACGATAAAACCTGATTGTTTTTATTTTGATGAAGTTCATTTGTATTTCAAATGTATCATCAGAATTCACTTCAAAACAATCTTAAACATGGTTCAAGAGGTGTGGTAAAATAATATTTACAACCGTCTTGGCACATGCATACATTGATTTTAAATAGTATGATGAATGTTCATTTTATTAAAGGATTTCATCGAGTTTCCTTTGAAAAAAAATCATGTATTCTTATCAAAATAGGAACTATTACCATATATTTGGAGATTTATGGCTAAATATTAGCCTATAAAATTAAAGTGATCCTCCCTTTATTACTAACTCATAACAGTTGTAGACTCGTGGCATCGTATTCCGTTGAGTTGGAGCGATACGTGGTTTTACGGCGACAAAGTATGGTGCACCGACTGTTCCGAACAGCCCAGCACACTCTGCAGCCGCCCCACTCGTGTTTCCTCAACCGCAATTTGCTATGCGGCAAAGCCCGATAAAAAGAGCGCAGGAACGGCCGCCGACCTGCTCGCGATGGCCGTAATGGTGAATTTGATTTTTGCCTCGTAGTATGCTGTCGAGCAAACTCAGGGGCAGCAACAAAGAAACCAAGTACCCTACTTACACTCTCTGAGGACGAGCATTTCGTCACCAGTCGGCGCCGAAACTTGTTTTCTTCGATTTTTGGCTGTGTAGCCCGAAAACGCCAAATTTTAGTGGTTTTGAATAATAAACAACTTAATTTCGTTATTCTGAATCGAACAGAGTTAGGTTTTGATAGGATTCGAGGTTTACGAAAATTGTTTCGTCAACACTCGCTCCTATGCACTAGAACACACCAGACATTTCACAAAGTACTATATAAGCTTAACTGCTTCTATATTTATTTGAGTGAGGTGAAAAGTGAAGTCTACCGTCTTCCCCCGAACATAACGCCATGACGTTATGTTCGAAAATAATTTGAAAAATGATTTTTTTAATCATTATAGCAAAAATTCAAATAAAACAGCATTTCGAATAATGCACCATGGCGTATTATTTGAATAATATGCCATGGCGCATTATTCGAAATGCTGTTCTATTCGAATTTCCAAATGAAAAAATCATTAACACTACCACAAAAATAACAAAAATCAAAAGAAAAATAAGAAATTAAAATTAAAAAATGAAAAATAACAAAAAAAAAAATACAAGAAATAATTTTTTTTAAATATTTAAACAAAATAAATTTTTTTTTAAAAAACAAATGAAAAAAAATGAAATAAAAAAAAAGACAAAAAAATAGAAAAAAATAATCTTGCTACTCTTTTCCTACACCATAACGCCATGGCGTTGTAATCGAATAGAACGCCACTCTGGCGCTCTATTCGAACATAACGCCATGGTGTTATGTTTGGGGGAAGACGGTAGTATGGTGTCTCGAGAACCCGGGCAAGGATCCCACTTATACACTACAGGACAGGCCTTTCCTGCAAGCGGAAGATCCATACACATTCTGTCCTGGACAGAAGGAATACTGATCTTAGTAATCAAGCTCACGCGCGATCATTAAGACATAGAGAGAAAGTACTTGAATAATGGGTACTTATGCCAAAAAGTAGAGTAAAAAATGGCAGATTTTGCCAAATTTTTGCATGAAAATTAAGAAAATTTTAATAAAATTTTATTTTTATTACTAATTCTTACATCTTATAGTGATGGGACAGGTCCCACCACTCTAGCTAAAACAAAAATTTTTTTATATTTCTGAAATTTTTTTTTAAATAAAAAGAATTTAGAGAGAGAAAAATGATTAAAGTTTCAAACATGATAATGAGGAGATACGGGTAATTAAATATCACACGTTTTACTCTCCTCAAAATCAAAGTTTTGACAATGAGAAAGTGCAGATAATCTAAAAATTACATGTCTTACTACTCTCAAAATCAAGAAAGGTACATTCTGAAAATGAGAAGTTACGAATAGTGTCAAAACTATGCGTTTTACACTTCTCAAAATCAGATAGTAAACTAAAAATCTTGTGAAGTTGCCGATAATTTAAGTTATTACCGGTCTTACACTTCCTAATTAGCAATAAAAGACCTTCCCAACTCTGGTTTACTAGTAAAAGAATTGAAATGATCCCGAATCGAAAAACTGATGCTACGGCGATCGATCGACGCGCACGGCCAACTTTGACAATGCGCGCCGGCCGTCCCACACGCGTTTTCCCTTAAAAAACGTGCCGTGCAGCCCAATTTAACGGGGAACAGCGACGCATCTTCTATACGGTTTTCACGCGCTAATTTGATGAAAATCGAATGAAAAAGAAAACATTTGATCCATTTGGTGGAAAATGGTGAAAACCACAATCACACCAAGTGAATTCAGACAAAGGAAGCAAATTTTCAATAATTTTTTTTGATTTTATTCATTTTCTTTGAACATGAAAAATCAGAATAAATTTTGGAAATTATGGTCCAAGTAATTAATAATGGACCCATGTGCATTTTGTCGTTAAAAATACACAGTAGGGCCCATTTACATTAATTAACACCAGGATTTTGGATCCAAAGATACTTTGCTTTCATTGGCCAGTGGGTTGGATTATGAGGTCATAACCAATCACTGACCACTGATAAGCAACTGGTGGCAATTTCAAATTGGTTTAATATAAAAGCCAGATGAGATTGATTCCATCTTCATTCTCATCCGACTTGTGCCCCAAACATATCGAGAAGACCGTGCAGACAATTTTTTAACAGTTTTGGACCACATGCTTTTGACGATTCTCGACGATTTTGACAAAATTTTCACTGTTACGACAACAGTGTGGTAATTATACAATCAATTATTTGTCATTAAGTACTATTACCTTTAGTTTAGACTTTTATTCAGTTTAAATTGTTAGTCAGATAGGATAATTATTAGAATTATCCCTATCATTTTTGATTAATTGTGTTGCTACACTTTGCATTTATCTTTTAGTTTAAGATTTTGTTTTGATCCTCAGTGTTATGGCGAATTTGAATAATTCTGCATCACATGATGGGTATTTTAATCAAGATACCGCACTACGTGGTCAGATTAATCAATCCCCTATGCCGATTCATACTGACCCACGATTATTGGCGTACTGCCAGTTCTACAAGCTGAATCCCTTGTATTTTTCACGTGTTGAAGAAGCTAGAGAATTCAGTAGACAGAGAGAACAGGCAGATAATGCAGCTAGGCTGGCCGAGTTGCAACGTGCAAACCACACAGGCAACTTGACCAACCAAGTAAACAAGGAAAAACAGATGCTTATTGATTTCTGTAATCAATACCATCTGGATGCTGGCAATTTTTCAACCATTGAGGATGCAAAAACTTGGATAGCGTCATTCCAGGTTAGATCTCCCTCTGAATTATCAGTCAACAAGGATGACTCGATCAATCCAGTCCGAGCGCAGTTAAGCGCGCATCACTATAACTCTTTGAGTTTTGATGCCATCGGTGTCCTATGAATTTGAGGCAGTGTACAAAATAAATTCTTTTTATTTAAAGGTTCAAACTCAATGCTTAGTGAGTTTGCAACCTAAAATCTTTAGAAAATATCTTATTTTTTTACTAGTGTTGCTGTGTTTTGTTCGCAAATAAATGTGTTGGAGTTACTTTATTAAAATAATGTTTATCTAACACCATTATTTTAGCGACTATTAAACACAGCCTGATTTTAAATCCTATTATTTTGGGTTATCTATCGAGTTAAATATGAATTAACTCGAACAATTTTGCTGCAAAATCTGATTTAATAAATGTATTTTAATTTATTTTGAGAACTAAATTGGATTTGATTCAAACTTACGTCTGCTGAAATATACAACTACTACAAATGACTTCTTCTGAAGATAAGTCAAACCTTATATTAAGATAAAATATTTTTTCAAATTTATTTAATTAATTTTATTAAAGTCTCTTACAAGAGACAACTTCCCTACTAAAATTTTAACCAAAAAATAAAACAAACTTAAACTTAATTCCAAATAACTACCAAATAGTTTGGGCTATTTTGGAATAGTTTCATCAGGAGATTTTGGTGGGAAAGAGGGTGGAGTAGGAATTTTAAATTCCTCCTTCTCCTTCCTCTCCTTGGGAGAGGAGGATCTTTTGGGCTTAATCCCATACTTGGCCGCATACAGTGCCAAGGTAGATTTCCTCTCCTCCGACTTAGCATGTGTAACTATGCTATTTTTCTCAACTTGAAGTTTGCCTGATATCTTCAGGGTCTCAGTTGGACAACTGCTTATCCAGTCAGCTGCTCATTCGAAGGAATTTTTTCTTCCTCGTTTGAGCCACCAGCTAAGTTGGAGTTTGGGACCTCTCCAGTGGTGATAGGGGATGCTGGTTCCTCTACTTCCATGGGAGATGAGTCCTCCAATACCTTAACCACCTCTTCTTTTCCCTTTCGGGCTTTAAGAGGTAATTGCTCCTCATGCATGGCCACCCATTTTCCATTTCTGGAAATAGGTGTGGACTATCATGTTCACGGTGCAACTTTTGGGAATTTGCAATAAGGGCTTCTCCTCTCCTGTTGAAATTGATTCGACAGCGAGGACACATTGCCCAATTACGACCTTCAATGGGGAATGCGCTACGTGTAACGCATTCCCCATTGAAGGTCGTACACAGAAACGTCGCGCTGAGGCAGTCCCTTATTCTCGACCTCCCCACCCGCCAAAACCCCTGCCCAGATCGCCTTGGCAGAGGTTAAGGTCAAAAATAAAGAAAAGTACGATGCTTGCGTCAAAGCCAACAAAGAGCGCGAGGAAATTCGGGCTAAGATCGTGGCAGATGCAGACGCACCCCCAGTTTTGACCAACACACAAGTGAACTGTCCACTGTGTGGAGGAAGCGGGTGGTGTATGGGTTTCAAAGCAGAATCGAATCTTTTCACTTGTCCCAACTGCGATGGCACGCGAGTGCGTCCAGTAGGAGAGCCATGGGACCGCAAATTGAATTGCTATGCTACGTGTAACGTAGTTTCTTCAACTGAGTGAGGCTATGAGGCTTTATACAAACTAATAAATAATAACTACAAGTTTTAACCACTTGTAATTATGATTTATTACTTATATCTATTCTCTCCATAATAATAAAACTTTATTTGCATCTATATTTATTATTGAATTTGAGTCTGCCGGCATGGTCGCATAGGCGCGCCATAGTGGTAGACTCTACAATCTTTTACGGGCGTTCCAGCCCGTCACATGTGGGACTCTTGCAGAGCTTTTGTCCTGCAATGCAATGGTTACACACAAAAACCAAAGAAATTCCTGACCGAATTTCGATTTATACTACTAACAACTAACAATTTATTTCCTCATCATAGTTCACTCTATGGTGGTGACAGCAATGTCACAGGTGGGAGTTAAGGAAATCTCCTGTAAGTGCTGATGATAGGGTCGTTTCCTTCAGTTGGTTGTAGCCTTTTTGGGAAAAATTAGATGATCAGATGCATCAAATAAATCAATAGCACATTTTATTATCCATTTTCTTGTACGGAAAAATATGAAAAAAGATAAAACTTGTCGTGACCTGACTTATTAGAATGATAGAACTAATAAGCTAATTACTTAGCCTGGGTATTATAAGTATGAGTAGCAAGATAATTATTTAAGACACGAGAATAATATAAGTATTTCAATGGTATTTATTTAGAAAGCAATACGATTAAATTACACGTAGCGAAATCTGGATCGAGATATCTCTCGATCTGAATTACTAATAATGTTGGAATGCGCTAACGGAGTTATCGCGGGTCCTTGGTTCGGTCGGTCTCGATTTGGATGCTAAACTGGTGTAAATCAGTTTAGGCCTATTCCTGGTTCCGTGGTCTGTTGTCTAGGTATTTGGTGGTGGTTAGGTGGTTGATATTATCGCTGTTGTCGATTGCTTAACTTCTGCAAAATTATTTCCTTTTAGGCGTGGCGCGACACGTGCTGTTGGGTACACGTGAAGTTTCAAACAAAGGGTTTTCCCTTTGTTAATGTTGGGTGTTCGAGAAAGTTTCCTCGGCGAATCCTATTTCTGCCTTCGTGGCGCTATCTCAAGAGTAGTTCGTCGACTTTCGTCTTCGTGGCACACTCTAGTTCCAGGGAGGATCGCTCCCAACATTTTTTATTGCTGCAATCTGATTGGCTCCTGAATGACGTCATCAATCTGCCAAGTACAGAAGTTTATCATAGTTTTTTTACAGTTTTACACTTCCGAAGGCAATTAGCGAATAAACCGTTACTCCGATTGTTTCGATTTTGGGATCAATGAAAAGCTGAGACAATTTTACATGTTTTAGGATTTTTTAAAATGAAAATCCGTCAATAAAATGCAGAGTTATTACAGGAAATATCGAAAAACGATCGTAATGGGCACCCGATTTTGAGATCGAAAAACGCCAAAAAATCTACTTTTCCGACCTCGATTAAAAAAAATTATATTGTTGTAATCAGCGAACAATTCTCTTTCAAATGAATCTATGTACGCAATTTTTGGGCAACTTTTTATTTGTCAAAATTGGGATCAAAATATGCCAAAAAAAAGACTTTTCTTACCTCGATTTAAAATAAAAATTCCTTTGTCATAATCAGCGTACAGTTCCCTTTAAAATAAACCTATTTGCATAATTTTTGTATAATTTTTGAAAAGCTTTTTATTTGCCAAAACCAGGAAAAACGGGATCGAAAAACGCCAAAAAAAAAACATTTCCTAGCCGATTTAAAATAAAAATTATATTGTTATAATCAGCAAACAATTCTCTTTCAAATGAATCTGTTTGCATAATTTTTGGACAATTTTTTGTTTTTTGATTATTTTTTTAGAGAAAACCAATCACGTACTAACAGCAAGGTGACGTCAGACCAAAAGTAAACCGATCCTGCATATGACGTCATAGGGGCTGAGCGAACTACCTTATGATTTAAGTTACCTTGCTCTAGTTCAGTCCGGTGAGATTTTCGGTGTGTATCCGTGGCATCGGGTCCTCAATCAATCCCTGTATTTATACGGGGCCTGATCTGGCAAGGAAGTTTGATGCTCTGGCGTACCTTGAGTTGTGTCCTGTGAATAATTTGCTTAGCTTCCTGTTGTAACCGCTTTTATACTAGTGTTCAGAGACAGGAACAGGAACTGTGTCATATGACAAAATCTTTTGTCATAAATCTCTGACCCCAAGAGGGGTGACAGCAGGGGTCAAGGAAGGAATGGGGCTCACAATAGAGCTAAAGTATTTCCCCATCCCCCTATCTCTTGGTGGAGAATGAGAGAACTAGAATGAGGGTGAACCCTCACACAGGTGCAATTAAAACAAACACAAACAGAAATATTATTTCTGCAATATTTATTTAAACTACTTCATATGGGATCATGGGTCACCACCAACTGAAGGTACCTTCTCTTAGGCAGATATTTTCTTACCGGTGCCAAACTAATAAAGAGGAAAGTCGGCTGCATTTTTTTTAGCCCTTGTTTTAAATGCATAATAACTAATGAACAAGACACACCATACCATAAAAAAACAATTTCTTTCTATTTTGTATTGTGTAAATTTTTTTCTGTGGAATTCTGACAGATTAAAACATTTTTTAATTAGGGGTCTCGATTCAGAAAATAATGTCTTGGCTTGTGCATTCACAACCTAAAGTAGGGCAATTTTCAAACTTTTGCGATTGAAAATTGCAAAAATAGGGTTAGCTGTCGAAATTCAGCTGTACGCAGTGGAATTGCATTGTTCTTTCATCTGTACACCTTTATTTTGTTCAGTTGTTCCTATTATTTTAAGTTTTTGTTTCTCTGCTATCGGCACAGAAATGAAACAATGAATTGCAAAAAGTCGGTGTTTTTTCTGTTTGCTTTTTTGGCAAAAATCGACCACATGCAATTACAACAAAATATACAGATTAAAAGCGAAATGATTGAGAAATCAGTCTAAACTTTTTATCAAAAAATTCATTATTAAAGGCGAGCTTCATAGCCGAAATTTTGAATAAGCCTTTTCTACTACAGTTGCAAATAAATTTCGCAGAGAAATGAAAAAATTGCTTAGTACAAATAGGAATCAGCAATTAAATTGGAAAATCTTGTTTTGTGGAAAAGAACCTAAAAATTCTTTATTTTTTCATAAAAAAATTCAAAACATGTGCTTTTTTTTCAGATATTTTCATCTAGAGGGCGTATCATCCTTTTGACACTTTAGAAGAATTTGCTTATCAGTCCACTCTGATTGGCTTATTAAGGGCAAGCTTCATTGCCAAAAATTTTTAGTGTTCATGGTCAAATTTTTCTCTATTTACTGTTTTAGCAGAGATATCACCAAGAAACTAAAACCTCATCTGAAAACTGAGCTTTGTGCAAAACAAAGAATGCCTTTTTTTCAAGACATGGAAAGATGCTGGAGAACTGACATTTGAATCAAACCAAAGTTTGAAATTGTCTTTTTTCCTAGAAAAATTATTTTTTTCTTGTTGTTAACATTTAACAATTGGTTTAAAAGTAAAAAGCTCGGTGTAAAGATTTGGTAATGCCAATATACACAAATGAAAGTGATTACTAAAGTGAATGGATTGAATGATAAAAAATATAACCCATCGGTTCTGTTTTTTCTTCACTAAAAAACTCACTAGTTCACTAAAAAGAGTCACTCCTAGTAAACAAAAAAGAAACTAATACCCCTTACTATGGAATGATTATGACTCTATTAGCATCCTTCCTCTCCACTGTTGAGCAAAACAACCCCAAGGAGGTCGCGACCTTGCCCTCACGTAAGGGGAAAAATGTACCAACTCTTGTGACTCTCAAATGTTTGTAAACATTGTCAGTGTTGCAGAGCAGCATGGACAAAAAACTGCCACTGCAGTGATGCCATGTGACCTCCTTATAATAACAGGGCTGTCTTGACAGGTAATGAAAAAATGATTTTGTGCTAGCTTTCACCCAAATTACATAAGTTTTGAATCTTCTCTGTCAAAACATCTAGAAAACAATTACTGAGAATGTTTTTTAAACACGACTACTGATTTTAGATATAAAATCTGTGTCATCAAAACACCAGTATTAATTTTCATAAGTTGCATGCTGCAAAAACAAATTATAAATACAATTCCATTTTTAAAACAATTTTTTAAAGGGTTCTGTGCTCATAAATTGCAGTAAAGAACTTATTTGGCTATTGGTTAAAGCACAGTTACAACTATCCTTGATAGTCAAAAACTGAAAATAGATGACCTGCTTCTTTTTCTGTTTGTGAATGGTTGGAATTTTCTATCATTTGTAGTCAGGAAAGAATTATATTTATGCTTAAAACGTCTTGTTTTTCCAAGTTGTGACGGTCCAAAATCGGAAACTACTTATTATTCTGCCACTAGATGGCGTTGACTGTTTGTCCGCGCCAAATTCAAACTACAGTTATCAGTTATTCTCACTTTTGGGTCTAATAAATAACTAAGAACAGTTTGACAAGTAAATAATTCATAACAGAGTGTATATTTATTGAATTATGATAAATAATAATATTTCACATTATTATTTATACATTGGATGGAAATCACTTGTAAAAGTGATTATCAGTTAGGGAAAGTATTGTAAGGAATTCCTTACAACACTTACTCTTTTCATGTGTATCTAGGTAATTGGTCGCACCTGTGACCTACTTCCTAGTTTGTGTAGCTGACCCCTGACCCTGGTCAAGCAGAGTTCACTTTGACTCTGGCAGGAAGTTGTACCGATTGGTCCAACTCCCGGCATGTCATAGTTAAGCTTATAGTGCCCGCCTCTGATGGCCATACTGCTGTTCAATTGGACACAGGCTGACCACCAAGTGAGCGACCACTATAAAAGGGCTTGCAGAGCTCTATTTGGTTCCAGATAACCCTTAAAGATATATTGATATTATGTTCAGATTTACCTAGTTGACGTGGTTTCAGAACGCTTTTAAGACTCTCGAACCGGCAGGTGCAACAACCGTAAAGACCGTAGTGAGCCATAGCATTTATGTTATGAAGGCCTATGTACCGCGAATATATAAAAGTGATGATGACATGATGTTGTGACACATCGGAGAGTGGTGATTATTGATCTGGACGTGCCAGTTATCGTGACCACTCTATTTTGGGTTGGATAATTATCTATTAACGTGTTAGTCGCGATGCGGAGCGCCGGACTATAAGGATGAAGGCCAAGTGGGTTACTTGACCCACGCGACACCCCACTCAACTCTTGTTTACGGTATCTATGTTATCGTATTGTCTTGTTAGCGACACTCTGGTGAGATGGCCCGAGTATTGATCATCATCTGTCTGGGACGCATTGTCATTCGGCAATGTCAGCCCAAACCTTGTGACGAATACAGCCAAAAGTCAACCGTTAGTCGGATCGACCTCCCACCCCAAATCCTGTTAGAACCACTTCAGACCAACCAGGAATGACAGATAGAGATCCAGACCTAGACATACTCCAGATTACTCTCGTACATTTATATTATTACACTCTGTTCGATAGTATATTATTCCTGGCTTTAGATTTGTATAAGTAATTGTTAGTCAGTGCTCTGTTAATAAATGCAGATTGTTATGTTTTGATAAGTTATGTGTATATTTTCCCTCTGAGTTTCCATACAATTTTCACACACTGGGTTATCACTTCCAGATCTCGCGTAGTTGGTAGTGATTTAGTCGGTATTTCGAGGTTATTACG
>AFFK01019253.1:0-13155 GCA_000239455.1 Strigamia maritima
GGACGAAAAACTACCACATAGGACAACTGTATCTAGAGCAGCATTAGGAGATGTCTATTCAGGCGTGTATAGCAAGTTTAAAGCCCTTATTCGCCAAGTTTCACAAGGTCTAGGCTTAACATTGGATTGTTGGACTGACAATTACCAGCATTTATCGTACATCACATACACCGTGCATTGGATCGATTCTAACTGGAAATTACAATCAGGATCATTAGGAACGTGCCATTTTTCACCACCTCACACAGGAGAAGATATTAAAAAAAATTTGAAAATATTATTTCTGAGTACGATTTGAACGAAAAACAGATTATTAGTGTCACCGACTGTGGATCAAATATGATTCGAGCTTTTAAGTTACTGAAAAAGCCACGTTTGGCTTGTATTGCCCATGGATTACACAACTTAATCACCAGAGACCTGTTGCTGCATGCTGATATGAAGGAAATTTCAGTTGTTATTAAAAAAATGCGTACGCTATTCATCGAACATTAATTTACAGGAAAGTGGAACTAGAAAAATTATTTAATCAAAACAAAAATGACAAGTTACTCGAGTTTATACAAACCCATACGGAAATTAATGAAGTTCTAAATTCAGACAATTTTATTATTCTACCCGAACCTGATGATGATGACGAAAACCGGAATTCAATTGGACTAAAAGAATCGTTTGAGTCATTAAAAATTGACGTGTCAAACAGATGGAATAGTTTACTTATTATGACAAAATCTTTTCTTGCAAACAAAGTTGTTCTATGACAATGTTTAGAAAAGCTTTCAAAATATGGAATGAATTTAAATGATGAAGACATTTCAACTTTAGAGGCGATTGAAAGCTTGTTAGACATATTCAAAATAACAACGGAAGTTTTATGCGGTTCAAAATATCCAACATTAAACGATGCCATTCTTTTTAAGACCGCAATTTTTGAAAAACTAACGGAGGATTTGACATCAGATTGTGAACTTAAACGAAAGGCTAGCAAGATACTTCTGGATAATTTGGACAAAAGATTCCCACTAACAGAAGAAAATGTGTGTGCTGCATTATTAGATCCAGGACTGATGAATCTCGAAATGGTGAAAAATTATCTCCAATCAAAAATATATTTCAAAATTAGAGTTTTTTAAGAATATGCTTAAAAAATACAATATTACCGTAGACAATACTACTTCTAATCATAATGATTCATTGGCAGAGGTAGCTGAAGTTGTGGGCCCACCAATGAAGAAATTAAGATTAGAATTACTTCGAAAATATTCTTCTCCATTAAGTAGCACTAACAACACTGATGATGAAATTATTTCGTATATTAATGGGTCTGATGTAAATGTACAAGATCCACTTCAATGGTGGGCAGTTAATAACAGAAAATTCCCACTACTTTCTAAGCTTGGAAAAATTTTCCTTCTGAAAGGGCCTTTCCTCAAAGTGGCAGTTTAATTTCAGCAAAACGTTCAACTATGGATCCCATTAGAATTAGAGAAATATTATTCATACATGACAATTATAATTTAATTTAATTTCGTGTAAGTTTATTTAAAATAAAAATTTAAAATTAAAATTTTTAAGTTTCTGTTAATTTTATAGTTTACACTTAAAAGTAATCTAAAATTTACCTGCTTATCTCAGCTAAAACCATAAAATTAGTCCATTTCTAAGATTTTACTTGGCTAAGCCGCCAGCCGCCAAGAAATTTTTTCAGTTTAGCCGAGCCAGCCGCCATCTGATGGTAGCCAGCCGGACTAAGCCAGCCGCCAACAAAAATTGACGGCGCACGCCTCTACTGAGTAACACAAGCACAAGCACAGACGCCACAGGGAAATGTAATACATCGACTATATACATGTAAGACATTCAAAATATGGTTTTTAACACGCAACCCATAAAATGCTATGGTTATGTCTACACTTCAAATATCAATATATACACTCAATATAACTTAAATACACATACCATCTAGACAAATAATCACAGGCAAACAATATCACAGATCAAACAAGTCAAGTCAGAGTTTCAGTTCAGTATTTCACAGCATAAGCATTACTTCCTTCCGTTTTACATGAGCTTATACACTCTGCTAATCTCTCACTAATCCCTAAGGAATGTGTAGATAACAGAGTGGCCGATGGGTGATGCCGGTTGTGGAATGTTAATGACCACTTCCGGTATCATCCAACATTCCCATGTGGATTGGGGCAAATGGTCAATATAATATATTATTCATATATTTATTGGCCATTACTTTGGTCAATGCTATAAATAAGCGCGATAATTGTTATCCACTTATTAATATTTGTAGTTATGATTGAATATGCCGCCAAAGATGCAATAGCGCACTCTGGTGGCAATTCCTTACCAAAACTACGGTTCGAGACCGTCACACGGTTTGTTAGCACGAAAGTGAGAGATAATGAGATGCGACCCCTAAAAACTCAAGAGAGGCCATAAAACCTAATATCGGATCTGTTGTCTCTCTTCTTTTAAGCATGACCAAGAAAGAGACACGTAACGACAAACCAAAGCCCCAGGATTGACTACGCTTTCGCTAGTATACTAGCGGCGCTATCGCTAGCCTAGCGATAGCGATCGCACTAGTGCTATTTCGGGACCGACCGCTAGCAGTAGCGATAACGGATTTCGCGCTACTAGCGTGACAAAATTCTGCTATTTTTCCGCTAGAAATCCGCTGGTTTTGCCAGCAAAAAAATAAGTCGGATGAACTTTAAGTTAAACAAACAAACAGAGAGAGAGAGAGAATTAGGTTTATAGACGCAAGCGGCAACTCAGGCAAACAAACAAACAAAGCTAGACTGAATCAATCGTATTTGTTTTTATATACATGTACATGCAAACGTTGATACGTTTTTAATACGTATTAACGTATTAAAAACGTTTTAAAATTAAATATTGTAACATTAGCTGCATTCAATTTTTACAGATATTCGTTTCTATGACAGAATTTATTAATGAGATATCCCATTCAAGACAAGGCAGGCAACCTGTATTCTATATGAATTAATAAAAAAATAAAATTTAAAATTTAAAATTTAAAAATAATTTTTTTTGTGAAAAACAAGTATCAGGCCACCAACACGATTATCAGCCGCATTCGAGCGACTGATCACGGCCAACATGTGGGCTTATCGCGTGGATAGAATGTGGGCAAAAATCGAGTCAGCACCTCTCGGTTTAGACGGAGCTGGCACGATGCTTTGACCGTATTCGAGCCACCAAACGCGGCCAAAAAAATCATCTGATCGTCGCTCACAATTTTTGGCCAAAAAATTTTTTTATTCATGATTTATTTTTTTTTGAGTTTTTTTGTTGAAATGTTACACACAATTAAAAAAAAATGATTAAAAAGTCGAGTCAGGCTGCCAACACGATTATCGCCGCATTCGAGCATCCGATTGCGGCCAACATGTGGGCCTATCTGCATCCAACTAAAGCTAGGGACAAGCAGAATAATCGGCCGCATTCCATTGCTTGATTGCGGCCAAAAGTTGCTGTAATACAGCCATCTATTGGATCCAAAACCCCAACTTTTCCCTTACAAATCTTTTTCCTTTTCTTGTTTCAAATCCACCCCTTTTGAAAAGAGGGAACTCTGAGTTCCCCCTTTTAATCCAAAGGTAGAGAAAATATAAATATAAATTAAAAAACTTATTAAACTTCATTTTTTCGAAATTATTTTATGAAAATTGAATTTAAAATTGTTATATTAGTGGGAAATAAAAGTTTAATCGCAAAAATGTGACCTAAAATAAGCATTTTAGAATTCGGGTCAAAATGAGTGATAGCATGATAGAAAATAATTTCTTTCCTGATGACTTTTTTAAAATTTGGGCCACACTCATGTGTAGATAAAGTTCTTGTGAACACACTGAGCTAAAAAAATTGAAAATTGGTTGATTATTAAAGGCGTTTCACAGGAAACCAATTTAGTATAGAATAGTGTTAGAGCCGTAGCACCATCTAGTGGCCAGATTTAGCGTAACCCGTGGGGTGTGCAATCCCCTTAAATTTATTAACACCTTATTCGATTTAAATACAAGAAATTTCAATGAAGGCAAACACAAACTCAATCCGAATCTGAAGCCATTCATATCTCCCGATGATGAGCGACTTAAGGTAGATAGATAGAATTGAGTTTATGGACGCCAGTGACGACTTAGGTCATACACATCTTTTAATCTGACCAATATAAATCTGACATAAACAAACACATTTGACCATTGATAAACACTACATTCGTACATTCCATTGCAGAATGGAATGCAGCATTACATTATAAAAAAAAGGTCAAAAACAGAGACAAAAGCCACAGGAGATAGATAGATAGATAGAATTGAGTTTATAGACGCAAGCGACGACTGAGGTCATACACGTCTTTTAATCTGACATACTAAATCTGACATACTGAAACTGACTTACTGAAACTGACATACTAAATCTAACCAATATAAATCTGACACAGACAAACACATTTGACCATTGATAAGATAGATAGATAGAATTGAGTTTATAGACGTAAGCGACGACTGAGGTCATACACGTCTTTTAATCCGACTAATATAAATCTGACATAAACAAACACATTTGACCATTGATAAACACTACATTCATACATCCCATTGCAGAATGGAATGCAGCATTACATTATCAAAAAAATGGTCAAAAACAGAGACAAAAGCCACAAAAGAGAAAGCAGAGCAAAAAAAGGAGACAGACAACCAGAGGACCCATTAGCACCACCGCAGCGGGAAAAACAAAGTGCCACAGTGGAGTGTCCAGGGGAGGCCACGAGGAGGCCGGGCTTAGAAGTTTTCTCCCCCAGCCACAGAAGAGAAAGCGGAGCAAAAATAGAAGAAAAGATAGATAACCAGAGGACCCATTAGCACCACTGCAGCGTAGAGAGAGAGAGAGAATTAGGTTTATAGACGCAAGCGGCGACTCAGGCCATACACGTCTAAAATCTGACAAAAGAGATAGATAGATAGAATTGAGTTTATAGACGCAAGCGACGACTGAGGTCATACACGTCTTTTAATCTGACCAATATAAATCTGACATAAACAAACACATTTGACAAAAGAGAATCTGACATGAAAACTGACAATATGAAACTTGATCCAAACAAAACTAAATAAACAAAACTAACTAATAAACAAAACAAACTAAATCCAACAAAACAAAACCAACACGCTATATCTGGCAAAAGAAAACTGACACACCAAAACTGACATAATGACACAGACATACTGACTCTGACAAAACGAAACCAATATATTAAATCAAGACAAAATAAGAAAAAAGGCTATACAAACTGAAACTGACATACCAACACTGGCATGAAACTGACTCCTTCGGACGAAAAATCCAAGCGTACCCCGGCGTACCAACCCCGTCGTTTCAACCCCAGCGTTCTAACCCTGGCGTACTGATCCTGGTGTATCCAGCCGGCTCGGCTAATTCGGCTGGCCAGGCGTACTGATCCAGGCATACTAACCCGGGCATACTAATCCAGGGCGTACTAATCCGGGCGTACTGATCCGGGCAAACTAAAGACCAAATCTGTCCATATAACTGACTTCCTACCACTACTGACTTCCTACTACTACCGATTTCCTACGACTACCGATTTCCTACGACTACCGATTTCCTACGACTACCAACTTCCAACGACTACCAACTTCCTACCACTAACAACTTCCCACCACCAACTTCTTACAGCTGACTTCTGACAACTGACATATCCGAGCATACCCATCCCGGCGTACCAACCCCTTGGTTTCAACCCCAGCGTACTAACCCCGTCGTTTCAACCCCGCCGTACCGGACCTGGTGTCACCGGCCAGCCGGGCATACTAATCCGTGCGTACTAATCCAGGCTTACTAATTCGGGCATACCGATCCAGGCGTACTCTACCAACCAAAACTGTCCACACAACTGATAGCTATTAATAACAAAAGACAGAAGAGAAAGAGGAGCAATAAAGAGAAGAAGGAAGAAGGAAAGGTAGATAACCAGAGAACCCATTAGCACCACTGCAGCGGAAAAACAAAGTGCCACAGTGGTAAACCCAGGGGAGGCCATGAGGAGACAGGGCTTGGAAGTTTTCTCCCCTGATAGATAGATAGAATTGAGTTTATAGACGCAAGTGGCGACTTAGGCCATACACGTCTTTTAATCTGATATACTGAAACTGACATACTAAATCTGACTAATATAAATCTGACATAAACAACACTTGACCATTCATAAACACTACATTCTTACATTCCATTGTAGAATGGAATGCAGCATTACATGATCAAAAAATGGTCAAAAACGGAGACAAAAGCCACAAAAGAGAAAGAGGAGCAAAAAAAAGAATATAGATAACCAGAGGACCCATTAGCACCATTGCAGCAGAAAAACAAAGTGCCACAGGGGAGGGCCCAGGGGAGGCCACGAGGAGTAGGGTGATATATCGAAAAACGACATTTTTCAACACAAATATCGCGATATATCGTAATTCCATATCTGCATCGATATATCGTATTTCCGATATATCACTGCTGCAATATTGCGATATGGGGTTATGGGGTTATTCCACGATATTGCTATATCGCGGAATATCGCCAATAAAAAATTGGCAAAAATCTGTTACAATTTTTCACTTGGTTTCATTTTCAAATGTAAATCATTTCAAAATGAAACCAAGTGCAGTTAAATCACATTTTGGACCGAAAATGCATCTATCAAATATTGCACAATCGTCATATATCGCGATATCGTGTCAAACAATATTGCGAATTGCGATAGATAGATAGATAGAATTGAGTTTATAGACGCAAGCGGCGACTTAGGCCATACACGTCTTTTAATCTGACATACTGAAACTGACATACTAAATCTGACACAGACAAACACATTTGACCATTGATAAACACTACATTCGTACATTCCATTGCAGAATGGAATGCAGCATTACATTATCAAAAAAAATGATCAAAAACAGAGACAAAAGCCACAGAAGAGAAAGCAGAGCAAAAAAAAGATAGATAACCAGAGGACCCATTAGAACCACTGCAGCGGAAAAACAAAGTGCCACAGTGGAGTGCCCAGGGGAGGCCACGAGGAGGCACGGCTTGGAGAGAGAGAGAATTAGGTTTATAGACGTAAGCGACTCGGGCCATACACGTCTAAAATCTGACAAAATAAGAGAATCTGACATGAAAACTGACAATATGAAATTTGACATACTAAATCCAACAAAACAAAACCAACACGCTATATCTGACAAAAGAAAACTGACAAATTGAAACTGACATATCCAAACTGACATAATGACACAGACATACTGATTCTGACAAAATGAAACCAATATATTAAATCAAGACAAAATAAGAAAAAGTTCATACAAACTGAAACTGACATACCGACACTGGCATGAAACTGACTCCTTCGCACGACAAATCCCAGCGTACCAACCCCGGCGTACCAACCCCGTCGTTTCAACCCCAGCGTTCTAACCCCGGCGTACTGATCCTGGTGTATCCAGCCGGCTCGGCTAATTCGGCTGGCCAGACGTACTGATCCAGGCATACTAACCCAGGCATACTAATCCAGGGCGTACTAATCCGGACGTACCGATCCAGGCGTACTACCGACCAAATCTGTCCAAATAACTGACTTCCTACTACTACCGACTTCCTACTACTACCGACTTCCTACTACTACCGACTTCCTACTACTACCGATTTCCTACGACTACCAACTTCCTACCACCGACTTCCCACTACCAACTTCTTACAGCTGACTTCTGACAACTGACTTATCCCAGCATACCAATCCCGGCGTACCAATCCCGTGGTTTCAACCCTAGCGCACCAACCCCGTCATTTCAACCCTGCCGTACCGGGCCTGTGTCACCGGCCGGCCGGGCATACTAATCCGGGCGTACTAATCCAGGCTTACTAATTCGGGCGTACCGATCTAGGCGTACTCTACCAACCAAAACTGTCCACACAACTGATAGCTATTAATAACAAAAGACAGAAGAGAGAGAGGAGCAATAATAAATAGATAGATAGATAGATAGATAGATAGATAGATAGAATTGAGTTTATAGACGCAAGCGACGACTGAGGTCATACACGTCTTTTAATCTGACCAATATAAATCTGACTTAAACAAACACATTTGACCATTGATAAACACTACATTCATACACTCCTAGACAAAAGTTTGGGAATTTTTGGTCAAATGAAGTGATCACTCCGAATAAGAGCAAATTGTCAAAAACGAGTAACCTGTGAGCATAAAATGACTTGATATTCGAAATCCTCACTGTTTTTTCTTCAAATTAGTATATTTATTTCTTAAAATACACGTATTTGTTGTGGAGAAAATTAGAAAAACATAAACTCTACTTGAGTCAAAAATATGGCGATTTTGAAAATTATGACATAAATATGGCGATTTGCTGCTTAGCGACGTTTGTATGCAAAAAATATGCAAATTAGTTTACGTATAAGCATTTACAAACCTCCAGGATGATGTCCCATCAGTCATTTCGTGTGTAATAAGTTTGAAGAAAAAAAAAACAAAATGCCAGCTTCAAAACAAATCCCTCAACCAGTGCGTGAATTAATTATTGAAAAATGGAAAGCAAATGAAAAACAGATCAAAATTGCTAAGGACTTAAGACTGGATCCAAAAACAGTTAATAAAATCATAATAAAATACAAAAAAACAGGAAAATCGTGTGTACTTCCAAGAAGTGGTAGAAAACGCATCACCACCAAGACAGAAGATAAGCATCTCATCAGCCTTGTGCGCTCATCTCGAAAGGAAACTGCAAGTCAAATCACAGCCAAATGGAATGACATCACAAACAAAGATGTTTCTACAAAAACTACAACTCGCAGATTGAAAGAAAAAGGCTACTCATTCTACACTGCTTTGAAAAAACCCCTGCTGACCCCAGTAATGAAGAAGAAACGACTTTCCTGGGCCAGGGAACTCCAAACCTGGACCACAGAGCAATGGAAAAAAGTTATTTTTAGCGATGAGAGCCGGTTTTGTCTCTTTAACGATAGATGTCAAAAAGTTGTACGTCGTAAAGGGGAGCAGTTCCACCCTGCTTGTGTATCATCCCAAGTTAAATTCCCTCCAAGTGTGATGGTGTATGGTTCCATGTGCACCTATGGTGTCTGCTTCATTCATGGGAATGTAAATAGCCAATATTATTGTGAAATAATGGCTGATCATCTGATACCAACTGCAAAGTTTTATTTCACAGATAATCAGTTCATTTACCAACAGGATGGTGCTCCATGCCACAGAGCAAAAAATTCGATGGCTTGGTTTGAAGAACAAAATATATCTGTCCTCAAGTGGCCTGGAAATAGTCCTGACCTTAATCCAATCGAATCAACATGGGGGCAAATGAAAAATAAAATTGCAAGGATAAAACCTTGTACAGTAGACAACTTGAAGACAACAATTCAAGATGTTTGGTGTTCCATCACACGGGATGAATGCCAGTACCTTGTGGAATCAATGCCTCGTCGTGTCCAAGCAGTCATCAGAGCCAAGGGAGGCTGGACAAAATATTAAGCAGCAAATCGCCATATTTATGTCATCATTTTCAAAATCGCCATATTTTTGACTCAAGTAGAGTTTATGTTTTTCTAATTTTCTCCACAACAAATACGTGTATTTTAAGAAATAAATATACTAATTTGAAGAAAAAACAGTGAGGATTTCGAATATCAAGTCATTTTATGCTCACAGGTTACTCGTTTTTGACAATTTGCTCTTATTCGGAGTGATCACTTCATTTGACCAAAAATCCCCAAACTTTTGGCTAGGAGTGTACAATCCATTGCAGAATGGAATGCAGCATTACATTATCAAAGAATTGGTCAAAAACACAAAGACAAAAGCCACAGAAGGGAAAGAGGAGCAGAGAGAGAAGAAAAGACAGATAACCAGAGGACCCATTAGCACCACTGTAGCAGAAAAACAAAGTGCCACAGTGGAGTGCCCAGGGGAGGACACGAGGAGGCTGGGCTTGGAAGTTTTCTCCCCCGATAGATAGATAGAATTAAGTTTATAGACGCAAGCGGGAGGAGCAATAAAGAGAAGAAAGAAGAAGGAAAGATAGATAACCAGAGGACCCATTAGCACGACTGCAGCGGAAAAACAAAGTGACACAGTGGAGTGCCCAGGGGAGGCCACGAAGAGGCAGGGCTTGGAAGTTTTCTCCCCCTGCAATATTACGAACGATATTGCAATATTGCGATATATCGTATCGATATCGCTTTTCAAGCAATATCATATCGTATAGGTTTTGAAAAATATCGCACAGGCCTAACAAGTGTGCACTTAAATGAAGGTAGACGTTTCTATTAGACGGACTGTGATGAAAGCATTGAATGATCAATACAAAATGGCAATGACACCAGCACATTATTTGGCAAATCTTTTGCATCCAAACTATTGTGGCAAGTCATTGTCCAGTCCAAGATTGATGAAGAGATGGAGCAAGGCTTAATGGTAAAGCACCCAACCAGCAATTGGGGGATCTGGGTTCAGGTCCCGGCACGGTCTCCAATGGAGTCTGTGCTATTTGTTTTTCACCAAGTGTGGCTGTTATGAGAACATTATAGCCATTGATTTTCCAATCTTATTTCAATGTGTTCTCGTGTTGTATTCTTAATAATAAGTACGTTTACAAAGGGTATAACTATTCTTTTTTCAGCTTCTGTTACACCTTAAATATATAATTTTATTCTTTATTCTGATGGAGTAATTGCATTTCTTTCGCCATTGGTTTATTATTACTCCCTAAACGTGTACTCAAATCACTAGATTGACAAGAGTAAAAATAGTATTTTGGATTTATACTCAAAATGGATGTATCAACACAATACTCCTTTAAAGAGACAAAATGCACTATTTCTATTGAAAGTATTATTACTTCAAAAATGGAGTCAGCCATGAAACAAGCGCCATACTTCACAATTGGAGTTAAATGCCCCCTTTTTTTCTATGAGTGTATTCATGGAATTTAAGTTTGCAGCTAAGGATTTCGCCATTGGCTTGGTGACAATCCTAACCTCCTAACCTGGCGTAACACGGGATATTTGAAATCTTCCATTGTTTTTGGGGCTGTAACTAAATAAAATTTTTTTTTGGAATTTTTGATTAGTGGAAACGTGACCTCCTGGTCCCCCTCTATACCCCCTGCTTCTGTGTAACATAAAATCCCTTTAATCTTGCCCTGTTCAAACTGTAGAAACCCCATGAAAAATTTCAAATCTCTTCTTTTCACCCATTAAACCATACAAATCTCATCAATTCTTTTCCCCATTCCAAACCATAGAAAACCATCGAGATTTTATTGCAAATCTTCTGTTTTCAGCATTTCGACCCTAGAAAACCCATTGAAATGAAAGGATTTTACCTCAAAAACACTAAAAATTTGAAAATTTTAATTCAAATCTTCTCTCTCACACTGTGGGGACTTCATTACAAACCATAGAAATGGTTCAGTGAAATCCCGTGGCCAATTTTATAAAGCCTGTGTGGACAATGTTTTCATGTAATTTTATAAATGGTGCCCTTAGGAAACCTACTATCAATGTGGATTATATTGTGAATGAATAATGAAATGTTGATTCTAAATGTTTCAGTTGATTCTTTAGAATTCTTTAAAAAATAATGTGCACGTGGAAAAATCAGATCAACTTTAGACACAGACACGCAAGCTTTGAGAAATATAGATATATTAATCGCCACCTGGTGGTGGTGAATGGTGATAAAAATTCCCATGGGCTTGGAATCAAAAAATGCTCAAAACTTTTGTTTTCCTTACAAATATCAAAAAAAATAGTTAGCGCAAAAGAATCAGCACAAAATTTGTTGTCATCCAAAAATAAAAGAAGCGGCTTAACATTGATGTGGAAGCACTGTGCGATGAAACATCTGAGTTGGGCCTAGTTAGGCTTAACAGTAACTCGCGGATGTGATATTGTGAGCACGGATGCCAAATAGTGAGCGCGGATGTAATAAGTTGAGCAAATAAACAAAATGTATATATGGCCGTGTATCAACACTTATCATGCCAGGAAATAACTCACATTTGATGTTGAACAGGTGAAAATAACACAAAGGCAGTTTATTGCCAAAACAACTCTAGAACATATGTATGAGCAGCCTCATGTGGTGTGAGGCGCCATGTTGAGTAACACATAGTTGAGTGACAGGTGTGAGTCATATGATGTCATAAAAGACTTGACTGACAACTGTCACTCTAGAATATAGAAGACAGTAGCGCCATCATACAAAAGCAAGTACAGGTAATTGATACAGACTTAGAATAATTATCAATGACATTAAAAACACTGCACATATAGATGACTGACGCAGGTCCATGGGAAAAACTGAATGATCTGCATAAACTTATGATTCCTTTGTTGATACACTTCTAGAAAATAAACTCAAGAGTAATATTGTATGCTTTATACAAAGAAACCATTAATCTGACAAATGATAAATATAATTCACATGATGCAAACTTGCATCAGATGTGACAAAGAAGACACTTTGAATACCTGCACATGATGTCCTGTTTATAAGTCAACACTTGGTACCTGGCAGTAATTTCAGAATTTCGACTCAACTGGTACGCACTGGACATCAAAAATACCGCAATAAGGTGAAAACCAAAAGTGCACCGAATGGTGCTTTGCTGCGGTACGACGTAGGAAATTCTCGCTGAATTCCAGCTGCATGTGGGACGAGCGGCTTCTGGCTAACGTACGCGAACTTTGATTCGCGCACTACGTCTCGGAACCGGCGACGTGGCTCTGCGTACTTTTTCGGCCGCGTAAAGGCTCTCGGCGGCCGCAGACAAACTGCTTATATGCCGCAAGTGAATTAATGCATTTAATTTCGAGAAAACTCACACTTAAACAGTCCAAACATGTAAAACAACTTGTTTATTGGCAGGAGCACTTCACAGGCGCCATCTTGGCTGAACCTGGGCAGGAAGGAGAAGGCCCGGGACAAATTGTAGTCTCGGGCTGAATAAAAGCATTAAATCATTGCTAAAAATAGCCACTCATCACCTAGGTGATGGAAATGCTTTGTAA
>JH431497.1:5430-41146 GCA_000239455.1 Strigamia maritima
GCTGTCATCTCCTGAATAGCCTCATCCACTCCTCCGCTACTACTAGTCGGATTCATGTTTACCAGGTACCTTGTCATGTGACAACGTAACTGTAGATGGGGTCGTATCCATTGGACAACACGATTCCTTGTCAATATCCATCGGTTCGGTGGAGAACTGGGACGTCACATCAGTCCTCGATACTAGTTTTTTGAATCACTAGTGCTGGTCGGCAGCTTAGACGCAATTACTTCTAACTGCTGTTTGAGTGCGCTGGTCACTTGATCAGCCACACTCTTCATCTCTTTCGCATGACTTACGGCCAATTCGGTTTTCAGGTCTTTCATGGCTTCAGTCAGGGATTCCCGAGTGATTCACTCATTCCTGGGTTTTTTACTTCTGGCGTTCCAGCGGCAGGCGCGGCTTTATCTGCTTCTCGTTTCTGGACATTCACACCCATCTCTTTCTGCTTCAACCATGCAAAGTACTTATGACACTCTCTCTTCTGGTGTCCTGGCTTATTACAGAAAAAGCATTTCCCTGTTCGTCTGTCAGGAAGTATTGCCGGTGCAGTGGTCTGATCCTGTAGATAAAACAGCTGAAATTTTAATTCCAAATTTTCCTCTGACTCAGCAGAGGACTCATCGGTATCCTCAACGAGAGACTCCTGTTCCATGAATTTAGCAACATTTTTGACATACTCCTTACGGAATGTCGGCTTACCTACCGCTACCTTGGAAGCAAGTTCAACTTTTGGTTCTTCGGTATGTGCCGGAGGTTCCGAATCATCGAACAAGCTCCTATTGTCTAACACCGCTTTATAAAGTGAGTGAAAGCTTTCCTTAGCTCTCAAGCCATTTGACGTGAGAGTGTTACGACCGTAAGTGGTTGCATTTAAATAAATCTCCAGCGCGGCTGCCTTGGCACTAACATACGTCTGTTGAGCCCAGACATTGCAATAACGTAACACATAATCATAAAGAGACTCGCCAGACTTTTGTCGAATCCCTTTTAACATACTTACTCTATTTAATTCGGACATATCAAATCTTTCTTTGAATTGTTGGGCAAATACCCGCCAACTCGTGAAAGTTTCTTTATATTCTACGAACCAATCATATGCATCTCCCAGCAAATAACTCGATAAACCTCGGTTAATAATGACGTCTAGTGTCAATCCACTGGCTTCAGCTGCTGCTTCAATGGCATTCAGGAAACTGACGCATTGTTCTTGTGAACCATCGAAGGTTGGTATCTTGGCGCCTTTTAGCCGACCTTGGGGAGCAGGGCCGGGTGACCCTTGGTTCCCTTGTTCGAGTCTACTTATCATACTGTCCATACATTCCATTTGCTTTTCTATCATCTTCGCTCTCAGTTCTTCCTAACGTGAGGTCGAGTGATCACGAGGAGATGAATACGGCGGGGGCATCGACCTTCACTGCTTTGATGACTGTCTCCTCGGAGGCGACGGGTGTCGCCTGGGAGGAGGACCGGATTTTCGTGGAGGAGGCGATTGCTTCCTTGATAGAGATCTTGTGAATGACCGCGCGCTCGAATGGGAGCGAGGTCGTCCGTAACGTGGAGAGTATTCATCTGAACGGGGATGTCTACCAGATGTCGGCTTCTCTGATGACTTCCTTTCGTAATAGTTCGTGATTTGTTGTCCTCTCTCTTCCTGAAGGTCACTCAAAGGTTGCACACTCCAAACTTGCGGAAAACGTCCAAAAATCGGCTCAAAAACTTGAAAATTGTCCAATAAACTGCTGCTCTGGTCCAAAGTGTAGAATCAACAGCAGACACAGCAGCAATCCGGTCCTCCATGTCCAAGTCGCTCCGCGATAAGTTTGGTTTGCATAAGGCGTTGGCATGAGTGACTAGCCCCCAATAGTTGGAGTGTAATGTCATTTCATGTAAACAGTAATATCATAATGGGTTAGTACACTTACACTTGCGAACAACATGATGTGAACTCTATGCGAGCTCAAGAGAGACTCTCGCTCCAGAGCTCGATCCGGTCTTCTTATAGGTGTCATCTGTTGTGCTATTGGTTGTGCATACTAATGATTGACGACGCTTATGATGTCATCGATTTTCGTTCCCTCTATCGATGTAATTCGTAAGTGCCAGTTGGCTTTGCTTTTTCTGGTGGTGGTTTCTGGTGTTATTTATTATTGCTATGACTCTACAGTAGCTTTGTAGGGCATCTCGTTTAGTATTCGGGTTTGTATGTTAGTTAATAAGTTTGGCAATATCCTAACTCAATATCCTTGCTACGGCAGCTGATCTAAGCCATACCGAAACAATATCGCAAATGGCAAAAATGGCGTCCATGACCGGAAAAATAAATAAGCGGCAATAAACAGATCAAAAAGCAATAAAATTGACTTCTTACCTGTGTTTGTCTCGCTAAATGTGGAGACAAACAATAAACATGCAACTCCAGGCACCAAACACTATCCAAAAACGTCAAAGTAGGCCTCGTCCTCGCAACAAACTGTTGTATGAAACTGGTTTTGGTGAGAAATGGGCACAAACAGCATGAAATAAGAGACACATGTGTTCTGTCTCACTGCAAAACTTGCAAGTGGAAAAATTTTATTTAAAATCTATATTTAGCCCGCGTGAACTACGGAGGCATACAAGTGACATTCATAACTTATTTACAATAAAACAAATATAAGGAATAACATAAGAAACATCAAATAATAAATTACAATGAATAAATACGAGCATAAATACAAGAAATAACAACAAATTCCCCCGCTCGAAATTATTCGATCAATGCTCTTGATTATAAACATCTAAATATTTACATAAGTCCACAATTTTCTGATAATTAACACGCTTGGTTAAAATATCCGCTAAATTATCTTTAGTGTTAACATATTGTAGACTAAACAATTTCGATTCATAATTCTCTTCTACAAATTGTACTTTTACGTCAATGTATTTTGTCTTCGAATTCTCCACATCATTCTTAATAAAATGCATTCCTGCTCTATTGTCACAACATACAACAAAATCACCGAACAGTAAACCTTAAATCTTTCCAATTTCATTGACACATCGTTTAAACCAGATCATTCCTTTAACGAGTTTGGATTATGCAATTAACTCTGCTTCCATGGCACTCATGGTTACAAGACTCTGCTTAGTACACCTCCAAATTATCGGATTATTCCCAACACAGATTAAATATCCTGTTATTGACTTCCTGTCCTTAACAGACGTCGCCCAACTAGCGTCCACATAACAATCAACATGAAGATTCAAAGATTTACTAAGAAGAATACACTTCTCTTTTGTACTAATGACATGGTTCCACAGATACATAATGCAAGTCCAATGAATTAACTTCGGTGCAGAATTATACCTAGCTAAGATATTTATCGCTACACAAATATCTGGCCTTGTATATCTAGATATAAACATTAAAATCCCAACTTAAGTTCTATATGGATATTCATTGGCGTCTAATACATCGCCTTCACAGTTCAAGTCATTGAGGTCCATATCGACCTTAAGGGGTTCCTTTACATTTTTAAAACCGAATTTCTTAAAGCGTTCAAACAAACCCTCAATATAAGACTTCTGACTAAACCTTATTCCCTCGGACTCGCGAATAATATTAATCTCTAGGAATCTTTTGGTTTTCCCCAGATCAACACACTTAAAAACCTTGTTTAGTAGTGCAACAGCCCGCAACTTTGTCTCCTCATCTTTAGCAAAAACAATTATATCGTCAACATAAAATAAAATAACTACACTCCAACCTAAACGATATACACACTGAGTAGACACAAACTTTGAAAAACCTAACTTGGTTATCTCGCCACTTAACTTCAAGTACCACTGCTGACCTGCTTGCTTTAGTCCGTACAGTGACTTGCACAACTTCCAGACTTTTGACTTGTCTGGATGCACTACATCCGGTATCGTCATAAAAATATCCTCTGGCATTTCGCCAAATAAGAATGCACATTTAACATCTAAATGTGTATCAACCCAGTTTAAAAATAAAACCAACACAGCAAATAATAACCTCACAATAATAAAATTAACTACTTGGTTGTACACTTCTGTAAATTCTTTGTCATAATCTTGCAAGAACCCACATGCTACTAATCTTGCACGGTGACGTACAACTTTCCCACAGGCATCACGCTTTCGCACAAACACTCACTTATGATCCAATACTTTCAAATCCGGCGTTCTAACAACTTCTTTAAATACATTTCTATCTCTTAGCGTCTCCACCTCATCGTTAATTGCAGATTCCCAATCCAATCTGTCAGGAGCTTCGATAGCCTCGTTGTACGTTAAAGGATTTGACAAATCCACATTTGAACACTCAAGCCCATTAAAGTATACGCTAAGATCCACAATATTGGATGTTGACGTGCCCTCATCAGGAGACATGTCAGGAGATGAATCACCTTTCCCCCAACGGCAACATCCTTGATATCCCAAACGCCTTGAAACAGATTATTGTTTTTAAAAGCATGTCCTACACTGCCATCCGCATACTCAATATTATTATCAGTACAATACTCTCTTACAGCCTTGGTTGAACGAAAAGCTTTTCCTTCGTACAATATAGTGGTATCAAATCTTCCGGGAAACTTCCCTGTCATGGGTCTTTGTTTTACAACCCTTTCCCAAGTACCCTCTGATTTAGCTAGCATAGGGGTCTTAATGGGATTAGTAAGTGAAGTAATAACTTTGTTCTCCCCGTTATCGTCATCCCCATTGTCAAAGCTGATAATATTTTTGGTAGCATCAGCATAAGATGTTTCCAAAAACTTAACATCTTGCGTATTATATAGCTTGCCATCTTCCGGGTCATACACACGATAACCTTTCGTGTGCCAACAATATCCTACTAAAATACAATCCTTAGACACTGGTCCAAGCTTAGGGTCCCTTTGACTCTTAGGTAGTAATCTAAAACACTTTGAGCCTATTATCCGGAAATAGCTAATATTAATTAGGCTTATGGCCAAACATCCTTTCATACGGTGTCAAACCATTCAATAATCTTTGACTAATTCGGTTCTTAACGTGAGCAAACGCCATGAGGACCTCTGCCCACCACATACAGTCAATCCCATCATCATAAATAGTTGACCTTAATGCTTCAATCGCTGATCGATTAAACCTTTCGGCCACACTATTCATACTCGGAGAATAAAAATTAGTAACCTCATGCTTAATATTGTTAGTCTTACAGATTTTCTTCATCTTGCCATTTAAGTACTCTGTACCATTATCTGTACGTAATTTCCTAATCTTCTTATTAGTCAAACATTTCATGTACAAAATAAAATCCTCAAAACAATCAGCTACTTGTGACTTGTATTTAATAACATAGACTTTTACCCATCTTGTGTAATCGTCAATAAAAGAAACATAATACTTGGACCTACCCCTACTTTCATACTTAGTGGGCCCCCAAACATCAGAATGTACTAATTCTAGTGCTGACTTAGTTGTTATCTCTGGTTTAGCTTTACCTCTAAATTTAGTCTGTTTGGACCTAATGCACGACACGCATTCCAAATCCCTCTTTCTAAGTTTAGGTAAACCTCTAACAACCTCTTGATTAGACATCTTTACAATGGAATCTAGACTCGTGTGCATCAATATACAATGCCACAATTTCAAGTCACCAACTGGTTTACTTTCCACAACATTAATTTTATTCCCAAAAATTCTCTTTAACAGCAGGTTTAACATTTGACTTCGGTAAATTCTCATCACATTTGGTGGCACTTAACTTGAACAACCCTTTATGCTCAATAAATCTTAAAGTTGGCCTGTTCTGTTTGTTCCTAATTAAAATTTCATTCAATCTACCAGACCACGTACATCCAGCTTGCATTGCACGTGACTCATTAATTAAATTACGCTTCCCACTTGGAGCATATCCAACCTTGTTCAAAGTAATCCGATAAACTTCGTTCCCAATAATATGATTAAAACAAACAGTACCAATTCCATCAACGTCGAATGTTCCAGAATACGCGTTCATTTTCCCAATTGTTAATTCGGTGAATAAATTCTTATCATGGCATAAATGAGCTCCCGACCCAGTATCCCAAATCCATTCATTATCTGTGGTCGATACATTGAGCCCATCAACAATCAGCAAATCAGAAAAATGTGAGAAAGAAACACAGTCACTCACATTCCCCTTGGACTTCCCCTTCTACATGAAGCCACATAATGCCCCAAACTCTCATAATTTGAACATTTTACTTCCTTTTTGAATTTCTTTTTGCAATCACTCAAATAGTGGCCTTTAATGCCGCAATTAAAGCAAATTATTTCCTTATTAGGTTTCCTTTTGGGATTTTTCTGATTTGTCGATAATGCACTACTGTCGGAACTGTTATTGGGACCAACACCCAATAACTCTCTCAATTTCACACTTTCAAACTCCTCAATTAGGGTTTTCTCTACATTGGCGGCAGTAAATTGGGCATCTTCTCATCTGTGCATAATACTAACAACCTTATGATATTGCGACAGCAACGTGAACGTCATACGATAAGCAATATGGTCATCTGGGATCGTCTTCCCTGCCAAACTTAAATCCCTAGCCGCGCTGAGTGATACGGTTCAGAAACAAAAAATAATACTCTCGTTTGCTTTCATCTGGGCTAGATTAAATTCCCCTAGTAGATGAGAAATACGTGCCTTAGACTTTGGCTCATAAGTCTTAGCAAGTTTGTCCCACCTATCTGCAGGACCCTCCAAACCATCTAACAAACACTTGAGCTTATCTTCAATACCTAAATAAATTATACCCCAGCTTTGGATTGACTAGTCTCAAACAAAGTGATATCTGCTGCTGTAGCCTCGGCTGCAATAGCATGTTTAGGATCAATAAATTTACTAAGCTCTTTGCTGGCTAAACATGCCAACATGTCCCGCTTCCAGCTGACGTATTTCAGCTCGTTCAGTTTCTTAAAACTGAGCACACTATCCCTTTCTGCCATAATAAATTAATAAAATTAAACGGGATATCAACTACGGTCACAAAACCCAAAATATCTCGAAATAATATCACTAAAAACCAAATAACCAACAAATAGTCTAATCAAAACTGTAATACTGATTAATTTACAAAACCTGTGTAAATTAATCCGAAACTTGAGCCAAAACTCTACCAAAATTAAATTAAACACTATATAATTGCTCAAACTAGCAATTATCCTATTATGGATCCAAAAATCCAACGATAGCTCGCAAGAGTTACTCGCGTCAAAGCTAAACTCACTAAGTCGGCCAATAAATCCAAAAACTCTCTGGATTTTTCCTAAACTGGTATATTTCACTATATATACCATCAACAACAAAACCAAAAACTCCAAATAAGGCCCAAAAACTCCAAATGAGGCCCAAAAACTCCAAATGAGGCCCAAAAACTCCAAATGAGGCCCAAAAACTCCAAAAACCTTTTCAATCACTACAAAAACCTAGAAAGTCAAATCCGACTTTTTCAAAACTGAAAATCGCTCAAAAGTAAAATATAAGTCACGACAAATATTCCCACCAAAATGACAGAGAAGAGAAGCACCATGTACCAGATCCTCGGGATGAAAATAAAAGTTCCTTAAGGTTAGGTAGCCTCGAAGGTGAAAATTTTGAAAAAAACAAATAGTGACAACAAATAAAAGTAAAGATCTCCATCAAAGGAGGACGGCTTCAAGATGTAGGCTTTCTTGATGAAATCCTTCTGCCATTGTCCGTAAATTGTGTCCTCTCTCTTCCTGAAGGTCACACCGAGGTCAAACACTCCAATTCCACAAAAATCCAAAAATCGGTCCAAAAACTTGAAATTTGTCCGATAAATCACAAAAATGGCTCGTGGCTTGTAGAAACAGCAGCAAACTGAGCAGCAATCTGGTCCTCTGTGTTGCACAGGCTCCAAAATCGAAAATGGCGCACATCACTGTCCAAACACAACAAAAATGGCGTCCATGACCGGAAAAATAAATAAGCGGCAATAAATGTTTACAAAAATAATAATTTGCAATTATTACCTGTTTGTCTCGCTAAATGTGGAGACAAACAACTAACATCCAATTCCAGGCAGCAAAAATCCTCCAAATATGACAAACTAGGCCTCGTCCTCACAACAAACGCCAACAATCGCCCAAAAATACATCAAAACTGCATGACAACGCATGGAAACATGTTGAAACCCATAACCTTGTTGTATGAAACTGGTTTTGATGAGAAATGAGCACAAACAGCATGAAATAAAAGACACATGTGTTCTGTCTCACTGCAAAACTTGCAAGTGGAAAAATTTTATTTAAAATCTATATTTAGCCCGCATGAACTACGGAGGCTTACAAGTGACATTCATTACTTATTTACAATAAAACAAATATAAGGAATATAAGAAACATCAAATAATAAATTACAATGAATAAATACGAGCATAAATACAAGAAATAACAACACAAACGAACTCACGCACAAAATCTAAACAATCGTCCAAAAATCCATCGAAACCACATGACAACGCATGGAAACATGTTGAGGCCCATAACCATGTTATGATAAACTGATTTTGATGCGAGATGAGTCCAAACAGCGAGGAAAAACAAGAGACACATATGCTAGGTCTCACTGCAAAAACGCAAGTGGAAAATTTTATTAAAACTATAAATAGCCCGCCAGAACTATGGAGGCTTACAAGTGACATTCATAACTTATTTACAATAAAACAAATATAAGGAAAAACATAACGAACATCAAATTACAAATAAAGTATGAATAAATACGAGCAAAACACATAGAAAAACAACAGGAATAGAGTGGTCAAACAGCGTCCAACTACGGGACAGCATCCTAACCGTTATGATGCGACCTTATCATACCAAGGCCAGAAATTTCGTTCAGCTAAATCAGTTATGAAATATTGTGAAGATTGATTACTTGAGGGAAAGTGTTAAGGATTCCTTCAAGTATAATAATCCATATGTGGGTCCATGGGACATACAGAATGTTGGCCATGGAGGGCGACGGATTCTCCTGATGCCGATTCACCTGATGAATCACATGTGTCGTCAACACCCGTATCCAATTTAGTTGATTTGGCCGTTTATTTTGAGGATTTGGAATGTTCCAATGTGGATTTGGCAAACCCACTTACGTATTCTGCGGCCATAGCTTCTCCTGATAAGTCTGATTGGAAAACAGCTAAGGGGGACAAAATCGAGACTCTCAGAGAGAGAAATGTTTTCAAAGAAGTTAATAAAACACCACAAATAAAGATACTAGATCATAAATAGGTTTTTGTTCGTAAGAAGAATACTGAAGGCAAAGTCATACGTCATCGCGCACGACTTGTTGCGAGAGGTTTTCTACAAAACTATGGTACAGAGTTTATCAAGGTATACAACCCTGTCGTCAATTTTATTATTGTTAGGTTGTTCTTTGTTATTCTAGTATTGTTTCTTAAGTGGGTCGATATACATTTAGATGTTAAATGTGCTTTTCTATACGGTGATCTGCCTGAAGATATTTATATGTCTATTCCTGATATTTTGGGTGTTGGAAAAACTAAAGTTTGGAAGTTGACCAAATCTTTATATGATTTAAAGCAGGCGGGTAGGCAGTGGTATTTAAAACTAAATGATGAGATAATCAATTTAGGTTTTGTAAAATTTACTTCCACTCAATGTGTATACAAATGCAAATGGGATGCCATTATTTTATTTTATGTCGACGATATTCTTATTTTTGCCAAGAATGATAAAATTAAGTTACATGTTATTACTCTATTGAACAAGTCTTTCAAATGTGTGGACTTAGGTAAAACAAAACATTTCTTAGGCATTGATATCATTCGAGAGGAAGAAGGTATCAAATTCAGTCAGACTTCTTAAGTTGAAGAATTATCTAAACGGTTTAGTTATTATGTTTTCAAGAAGGTTGCCGAACCATTTAAGGTTGGTTTTGATCTAGCTGAATGAATCTTGAGGGTGATGTTTTGGATGCGAGTCAGTATCCTTATCGTACAATGTTTGGCATTTTGTTGTTTGTATCAAGGTATACTAGGCTGATATTTCGATTGCAATTGGTATTTTGGCACGTTACAACGCGAAACCAAAGCTTATACGTTGGAATTGTATAATGCATTTATGGAATTACATTGTGAGCACAAAAGATAAGTGTATCCATTTGAGTGAGAATTCTAGTTTAAAAGTTAACTGTTATGTGGACGCAAGCTGAGCAACTACTGTAGCAGACAGAAAGTCTGTAACGGGTTATCTGATAATGATTGGAAATAATCTAATTCTTTGGCAGATGACAAAGCAAAGTTTAGTGACGATGAGCGCTATGGAAGCGGAGTTAATAGCACTGTCTGAATTAGTCAAGGAAATTATCTGGTTCAAGCGTTGTCTAGATGAGCTAAGTAATGTTCAGAACTTAGATTTTGGTAAAGTTGTTGTAAATTGTGATAACCAAGCCGGTATACATTTTATACGTAACAATGTTGAGAACTCCAAAACTAAGTATATCGATGTCAAACTACAATTTGTTAGAGAACATTACAAAAATGATTTATTTAGTATATTTATAAGTATATTTACACTAAGAAGAATTTAGCCGGTATACTGACTAAACATGTAAATAAAGAAAAGATTACAGAGTTGTGTAAATATTTGAATGAATATGATTGATTGCTTGTTTTATTAGAGGAATAAATTCAAACGGGGGAATTTGTTAATATATTTCGGTTTTTATTTGAATTTGTTCTATTTATTGATTATATTATTATGTTGTATATGTTACCAGTAAGTCACTGTATGATTTTATGTTTAGAGTTATTTTAGATATTGGCCATTCTAAGCCTCCGTAGATTTGGCACCAGTTGTCATGGTTTTTAAATAAAATTTAGCACTCGCGTATTTGCGTTTGTTCCGTACACACCTGGCTCTTTATTTCTGCGTGTCAACCTTGGATTCTGCTCAACTCTGCTGCATTTTAACAATCCAGCTTGATTAGTTTATGCTTTCCACTCGGAGCATAACCGACTTTGTTCAAAGTAATTCGATGAACTTCACTTCCAATCATATGATCGAAACAAACAGTACAATTCCTTCTACATTGAAAGTCCCTGAGTAAGCGTTTATCTTGTAAGGTTTACCAATTGTCAATTCCGTAAATAAATTCCTGTCATAACATAAATGAGCCCCAGACCCAGTATCCCAAATCCATTCGTTGTCTGTGCTCGACACATTTAAACCATCTACTATCAACGAATCAGTGAAATAAGAAGAAGAAGTAGAACTACTTTCACCTGGTCCCTTAACCTTCCCCTTCCTACATGAAGCTACATAATGCCCCAAAATTCCACAATTTGAACATTTAATCTCCTTCTTCGACTTTTTCTTACAGTCACTAGAATAACGTCCTTTAATCCCACAATTAAAACAAATAATTTCTTTATTCGTTTTCCTCTTTGAATTTCCCTGATTCGCTGAAAGCACACTACTACCGGAATTATTATTAGAATTTACACCCAATAATTCTCTCAACTTCAGACTTTCAAACTCTTCAATTAATGTTTTCTCTACATTGGCTGCGGTAAATTGCGCGTCTTCCCACCTGTGCATAATTCCAACAACATTATGATATTGCGACAGCAACGTGCACGTCATTCCATAAGCAATATCATCATCTGGGATCGTCTTTCCCGCCAAACTCAAATCCCTAGCCAGCTGAGTGATACGGTTCAAAAACAAAATAATACTTTCATTCTCTTTCATCTGGGCTAGATGAAATTCTCCCAAAAGACGTGAAATCTTAGCCTTGGATTTCGGCTCATAGGTCTTAGCTAATTTGTCCCACCTTTCTGCAGGACCCTCTAACCCATAGAGTAAACATTTTAATTTGTCCTCAATGCCTAAATAAATTATACCCCCAGCTTTGGGTTGGCTAGTCTCAAATAAACTTATATCTGCTGCTGTAGCCCCAGTCGCAACAACATGCTTAGGATCAATGAACTTACTAAGCCCTTTGCTCGCTAGACATGCAAGCATGTCTCTCTTCCAGCTGACATAATTCAGCTTGTTCAGTTTCTTAAAACTGAGCACACTATCCCTTTCTGCCATACTAGACTAATAAAAAGGGAAAACCAAAAACCAAAAATCTAATATAAGTTCGAAAAATGTTAAACCCTACTCGGAATAACACATCAAAAATTATACTAATCTACCAAATCAGCTAATTGAATCAACTAAACCTATCGAAACAATTAATTTGCAAAAATGTATGCAAATTCACCAAAACTTGAACTAGAATCCTTAAAAAAAATTAAAATAATTGATAAATAATTGCTTAGACAAGCAATTATGCGGATACGGATCCAAAAATTCAACAATAGCTCGCAAAAATTCCCTATCTCAAAACTAAAATCAATAAGCTGTCTAATAAATCCAAAAACTCTGGATATTGTCCAAACTGACAAATCATATAAAATTTGCCGCAAATAAACAATCTAAATTCTCAAAATGAGGACCAAAATCACCAAATGACAATTCAAACAAATTCAAAACTTTGAAAGTCAAATCCGACTTTTACGAAACCTGAAAATCGCTCAAAGTAAAAATTTTATTGCAACAATTCCCACCAAAATGATAGAGAAGGGAGGCACCATATACCAGATCCTCGGGATTGAGAAAAAAGCTCCTTAAGGTTAGGTAATCTCGAAGGTGAAATGAGAGTGGATAGATCGCAATAAAATAGAAAAGATCTCCACTAAAGAAGAGATGTCTTCCAGATGTCGGCTTCTCTAATGACTTCCTTTCGTAATAGTTCATGATTTGTTGTCCTCTCTCTTCCTGAAGGTCACTCAAAGGTCGCACACTCCAAACTCGCAGAAAACGTCCAAAAATTGGCTCAAAAACTTGAAAATCGTCCAATAAACTGTTACTCTGGTCCAAAATGTGTAGAATCAACAGCAGACACAGCAGCAATCCGGTCCTCCGTGTCCAAATCGCTCCAATATTGCAAGTAGCGCACATCACACGGCAAAAATGGCGTCCATGACCGGAAAAATAAATAAGCAGCAATAAACAGGTCAAAAGTCAATATTATTGACTTCTTACCCGTCTTGCTAAATGTGGAGACAAACTACAAACACTCAATTCCAAGCAGCAAAAATCCTCCAAACACGACAAACTAGGCCTCATACTCGCAACAATGTTGTGTTTAGCATGCATACAGGCACGTTCTGGTTGCCATGCTTGTTCCGCTTAATCCGAAAAACCCACTTTGACTTGATCGGCCGAGCACCAGGTGGCGTATTAACAACTTCCCACACCTCGTGCTGCTTCATTGATGACAGCTCGTCGTCCATTGCAAGCTTCCATTGCTCGGACTGCTTGCTTGACATCGCCTCATCAAAGGTCCTCGGAGTAATCAGGGAATCTTGCGCAACATTCGCTTGCTCGCGAAGTTGCTCCGACCGTCGTACACCTATGGCTTGCAACTCGGCTTCTCGTGTGGCCAACTGCCTCCTATGCGCAGCCTCGCAATCTGCACGCGTCTGTCTTGCAGGCATCGGAAGTCCCGCAACTGGTTCGACATCAGGTACGACAACTGGTGCCGCTTGCAAATCTCGTTGACCCTGGTCAGCAACTCGAGGATCTACTGCTGCTGCTGGAGGATCCGGTGCAGGAGGTAACGGAGGCGGTGGTGACGGCACTCGTGCAGTCATAGTTGCTCTGCCCAACGGCAGATAAAAGTAAACGTCTGGTGGCGAAGCATTAGCAGGCGGTGACGGTGCTGCACCACTATCCAATAACGACGCGCCCCGTTGGCCCTCGTCAAAGACTACATTGCGCTCAATTGTAACACGACGCGCTCGCGGATTAAAAACCCTATACGACCGCTTATCAGGCGCATAACCGACAAATATTGCTGGTTCACCCCGCATCTAACTTGCCGCGCAGTGCTTTGCCATACTTAAAATAGCATGCGCATCCAAACACTCGCAGATGGCTCACATCGGGCCGGCGACCGTTCCAAACTTCTTGCACCGTCTTGCACCGTGTCGAAGTTCAAGGCTCGCTTAGTAGCGGTCGGCTGCGCGCAACGTGAAGGCGTAGACTTTGATGAGACGTTTTTGCCGGTGGTCAAGCACAACTCGTTCAGGGCGCTTTTGCACATAGCTGCGAAAAAGAATTTTATCGCCAAGCAGTACGACGTCAAGACTGCTTACCTGCATGCCACTGTGGATCATGACATCTACATGTGCCTGCCGCCGGGGTATGGCGAGAAGCCGGGTCAGTGTTGCCACGTGCTGAAGAGTCTGTATGGGTTGCAGCAGTCCGGACGTTGCTGGAACCAGTGTCTGGACTCTGCGCTAAAAAAAGCAAAGTTTGAGCAGACGCAAGCGGATCCGTGCTTTTACAGCTACAAGCACGATGGCGCCGAGATTTACCTGACGGTGTACGTCGACGACATGGTCGTCATTGGGCCTTCGGTCGAGGTAGTGGACAAGATTATGGACACGCTAAACCAGTACTACGAGTTGGTCGATATGGGTTTGCTGAGCTATGTACTTGGGCTAGAGGTGTGGAATGCCATGATGGTGTCTACTATGTTGGTCAACAGAAGTACATTAAGACAGTGCTTGGACGTTTTGGGTTGACTGACTGCAATGCAGCCCGGACACCGCTTTCAACCAGTGTGGACCTGGCTAACTTTGGAGAGTCGTCGCCGTGCGATCGGACTTTGTACCAGCAGATGCTGGGATGTCTCCAGTATATTGTTCAAGGGTCAAGGCCAGACTTGGCATTTCCGGTTTCCTGTCTGTCGCATTATGCAAAGGATCCACGACAGATTCACCTTACAGCGATCAAGCGGGTCATGCGGTTCATCAAGTCAACTGCAAGCTTGGGTCACAAAGGGGATGTCCTGCATGTGTTCACCGATGCCAGCTGGGACTCGACCAAGGATGCGAAGAGCTTTGGCGGTTATATGACGTGCATGGGTTCGAGTCTTATCGGGTGGAAGGCGCGCAAGCAAGGGATTGTCTCACTGTCATCTTGCGAAGCGTAGCTAGTTTCCATCTCAGAGGGTGTCCGAGACCTCCAGTGGACCCGTGGTCTATTGATGGAATTGGGGCAAGGCGATTCGGTCGGCCCTGCCGATGGACGTCTTCACTGATAGCAAGTCTGCCATTGATTTGCTAAACAACCCGTGTCACCACGAGAGGTCGAAGCATGTTAACCGAAAGTACATGTTTGTTCAGGACGAGGTTGCACTAGGCAACGTCCGGTTGGTCTACCTGCCGTCAGAGGAGCAGCCGGCTGACGTCCTGACCAAAGTTTTGAGTCGCGAGAGAATGGACAGATGTACGGACCGTTTTCTCAAGCATTCTCAAGACATCGTTTGATTGTTAAATTTTAAGTTTCGTTTTCCTTGTGAGGTAACCAGAACGTGTCTGTACAAAGGGGAAAATGTTGTGTTTAGCATGGATACAGGCACGTTCTGGTTGTCATGCTTTGCTTTGTTACTCTTGTTATGATTGCCTCCGTCATGTATGAGCAGACGACATGATCTGTTTTTCATTAAACCTTTTTGCTTTTTGACCTCTGAGCTTCATTCTACCACAAACAAACAAACACACGCAACAAACAAACACACGCTTGTAACTCCAACAATCGCCCAAAACTTCATCAAAAATCCTCAAAAACTCATGACAATGCATGGAAACATGCAAAAACCCATAACCTTGTTATCTTAGACTGGTTTTAATGAAATGTAGGCGCAGAAAAACTCATTAAACAAGAGACACACGTATCCTGTCTCATTCCAAATATACGAGTGGAAAATTTTATTAAAAACTATAAATTCATAACTTATTTACAATAAAACAAATATAAGGAAAAACATAATGAACATCAACATACAAATAAAGTAAGAATAAATACGAGCAAAACACAGAAAAACAACAGATGTGGCTGACTTAAACATGTAAACAAAGTAATCTAACCAGACATGATTCCACTTTTATGGAAATAATAGTAAAATCATATTGGGAAGAGAAAAAGGTGTAATTGGTTTCGCCATTGCCGATGGCGACCTAAGCCACGCTCCGCGTCTTACACCACGCGTTATCTTAAATTGGGGGCCCGGGACCTTGAGAGGGAGAAAAGTATACAGAGTGACTTAGTCACCTATTGTCGATCTTGGTCCTGTGTCACGTCCCTGAGTTGTCACACGCCGACACGTGGTCTTCCCAGTCGCCCGTAGGCCGTTTGGCCACGCTCGATCAGCCTGTTGACTTCTCCGATGTCGGCGGCCATAAAGGAACGCAATGTCCAATGTGCATAGTGTACAGACCATTATATTGGCCCCATATTTGCCTCATATATACCTCAGTTTCTGGCCAATCAAGGCCCTGAGGCACCATAGTCTTACTTTAAAAGTTATACACTACACTTAAATAATACACTTAAATAAATATAATATATAACACTGTAAACACTAAGGTAATAAATCATAGGCAATACCACAGGTCAAACAACATTCAATGATCAAGTTCATGCAGAAGCATTACTTTTTGTTTTACATGGCATTATATATCCTGCAAATCTTCTCTAATCCCCATGGAATGTGGAGATAGCAGAGCAGCCAATGGATGAAGCAGGTTGTAGAATGTTAAAATTCCACCCTCTACATCATCCACTATGTCGGGGTGAATGGTCAGCAGAATATATATTTATATATTTACTGACCACTAATTTTGGCTAATACTATAAATGAGAGTGATATTTATTATCCTGTTATTTATAGTTTTATTGCTACAGTTCGAATATGCCGCTACAGACGCAACAGCACACTCTAGTGGCAATTCCTCACTATAACTACGGTTCGAGACCGTCACAATAGTGATCGACTTCTTGGTCGCGGGGTGAGTAGTCTGGGTCTTCATTCAGCTGAAGAAGGGCCGGATGCAGATAAAATGATGGGCCCGTTCAATGATAAAAGACTCTTCTTTAGAAATCTTGTATTGATCCAGGGTTAACACTTTCTTTGGTTGGGTCCCTCCTGAGGCGCCTGCAACTTCCTCATCCCACGTGGGATTTTCTTCTTCCGTTTTATTCGCCTTGCTCGATCCCTTGTCTTCTTCTGGTTGTTTGCACACTGCCTGGATTTCCGTTGCCGATGCCAGAGGAATCCACTCAGCGGGCAGAATAACTCTGGTGCCATCTGGCGTCAGGGTTGGCGACATGAAATGGGGATCTTGAAAAATAGTTTCGTTTGTCTCGCGCTTGTTGGAAGTCTTCCTCGGTCACCCTCGTTCTGGACTTGCTGCGTCCCTGTTCGTCTTTCTTCTGCTGTCTTAAAACTTTGTCGCACTCAACCAGATCCCATTCGGCACGACTCTGGTGGCGACGTGGTTCCACCCCGGCTGGAATGGTCACCACCATACGGGTCGTGTCACTGGAGGCGTCGGATGACGCTTTGCTTCTGGATTGTCGAGGAGGCACTGTATCGAAGGGTAGAGACACCCATCCCCTCTTGGCGGCGCGCGTGAGCCACCAGCAGTACTTATCTGTTTTCTTCAAGGAGGGATCGTGTTCCACTGCTTCTTGCACAAGTGCTACCTGACTAAAATGGCATGATCCACTCCAATCAATGGTTTCTCGGGAGTCCAAAGAAGACGCTGTATGTCGTAGGAGGTTGGCTACACTAACTGTCAGTGTGCCAGACGTCCGAGGTCCCATCGATGTTGCAGTGGTCGGGACAGCAGGCTGTACGTACGATGTTGTAAAGCATGAGAAAAACTTCATAGCTTCAATGGTGGTGGATCAAGTACTACAGGAACAGGACACTTAAACTGGTTTATATTTGGAATCCATTTGGTCTAAGATGTCTGTCTCAGACAGACATCTTGACCCTTCTTCAAAATGAGAGTTCTACTTTATTGTATTAATTTGTACATGATTGTTTGTTGTCATGTCATGTTTATTATGACATGTCATGTTTGTTTAACTTTAACAATTCTCTATAGATTGAGCTTTGCATATGGAAAATTAGATTGTCTTACTAAATTTAGCAATCTGATTTCTACACTTTCCTATTTCCATATGCTCTACTCAATCTTCACAATGATTAACAACTTTCTTAGATGTTAACTTTAAAATTAGCTAGTTCAAAGATTGACTAATTTCCTTAATGCTAAACTTTAATTTTTACATTTTGAAAGAGATAAATCAATTATAAATCCCGGCACACAGCATTCTTATCCTTTGACTGGATAGCCATTTCGTGAAGATGTCAGTTATATTTAGATCTCCCGGAACTGTTTTTAAATCAAAATAATTTTTAGAAAACCAATCCCGAAGGAAATGATACGTAATATCTATATGTTTGCTTCGGATGTTCTCTACTGCGTTCTTGGTAATGTGCATTGCGGACATGCTATCGGTATAGATGGTAGGGATATCATGCCGCTCACCTGCAAAGGTATAATAAGAATAAACCTGATGCAACCAGTGGGCTTCTTTGGCTGCATTTATAAGCGCCGTATACTCGGCTTCCATGGTACTGAGGGCGACCAGTGGTTGCTTTTTACACGACCAGCTTATAGCCACTCCTCCCACCAGTACTATAAAGCCGCCAAACGATTTCCTCTTATCACGGTCACTTGCCCACGATGCATCAGTATAGCTGGTAATGCGAGCATCCGAGCAATCACTTAGATTTATACCTTATGAAGCAGTTGAGACTAAATATCTCAATACTTACTTCAATAAATTTACGTGATGCATACTAAAAGCATTACTAAATTGAGACAATAAAATAACCGAAAAAAGTATGTCTGGCCTAGTGCGACCAGCCACAAACAACAGACTTTCTATAAGAGCTTTGTAAGGAAAGTTCTTAACAACTTTTTCAACATTCTTCACGCACTGGACTCCTGTGCTCACAGGTACTGGTACTAAAACGTTTGGTGTATTCTCCAACCCATATTCAATAGCCAACTTTTGAATGTATGCGCGTTGGTGCATGATGACAGAACCATTTTGTTTCTTTTCAAACTGTACTCCCAAAAGAGTGCTTAATGGACCTAAATCAACTATATTGAAACAAGTTTTAAGTAATGACACTAGTTGATTCTTATAAAGACCATTCTTTGTAAATAAAACAAGATCATCAACGTAGACCAATAGTAAACCATAGTCTTTATAAGAATAAACACAATTTAGTCCGGAGTACTTGAGGAAACCACTAGCCCGAAGCCGTTTATCTAGCTTCCGGTGCCACTGCCGGCCTGATTGGTGTAAGCCGTACAGAGATTTTAGTAGTAACCACACCCGAGCTTTGGTCTAGTACCATCCTGCAGTGGGCATATCGACTGTGTGGCGGGATCTACCTAGGCTTACGTAGCATTCGTCCGTCCGTAATCGTATGATGCAGGGATTGTTCCATACTGCTGCTGGAGTTGTGGAGCGACCTGCGGTTGTATTGGCGCATGGGGTTGTGTCGGCACGGTAGGGTCGACAACGTCTGTCGAGGAATCGCTTGCTTGTCCTCGATTTTCCTCAAAATTCTGTTTGCCTGTTCGGCCTCGTCGTGGTGGTTGATCACTCATTACTTAACTAAATATATAAAATATTCAAAATTTGATTACCGTAAAACGAGATGAATAGGGACTGCGGTGTCAATAGGGACGGTCACATGAAAAAGTTATAAATCGTGTTATATCTCTCAAAGTTGATATATGATTTCATTCCAATAATTTTTATCATAAAGTCCATGCTTTTCTTTACAATTTGGGATGTTAAGATTATTCATAAATGTTTACTGAAATTTCCATCAGACAAAATTGCCGCACCCATGTTTTTAACAAAATCACTTAAGGCTCTATAACTTTGCTTAGAAGTAAAAATCAACAAACCAGCCAGACTTGATACTCAAACAATATGTGAGAGCAATACTTAAACACATTGTGTTAAGAGGATTATTAAATTTGATTGTTAGTTTTTTTTATAAGCAAAAATTTGTAACAGTGCAATAAAGCCACGTGAAGTGGGGTGGATAGGGACAGCAGGAACGTCATGGTTTGTTAAAATTTAATGTTAACTGTTCACAATGGCCAAAATAATCATACGATTCCATACTGTACCTTACCCACTACACATTGTTTATTAATTATCTGTGATTGAAATAAAACTGAAGATTATTTTTGAATCATTTTCCATGTTTTTTAAACTGAAAAATAAAATTGTATGTCATTTTCGTTTTTTAGAAACTTTTTTTAAGTCCTTAATACCCTCCAGAACTAAACATATGTGATGATCCTTTCTCCGAGGGCGCTGTCTAGTGACAGTGACCATGAGGAGAGGGCAAATACACACAAAATCTAGCCGAGATAAGGTGCGCACTAAACATGGAAAATTGCGATGAAACAGATAAAGAAACGAAAGACCTGATTCTCAAATCATGACAATATTTAATAATAACATTAAGAAGAATATACCGAGGAACATGTATATATAACAATACTTAATATGAACATTAGGGGCTGAATTACTGAATATGATATTAATATAAATATACGCGACTTTTAGCTTCCGTTTCTGGTATCCTAAATGGTTCTAAAGGAGAGGGAATCTATCAATCCGTCTAACGGTTGACTTTCTTAGTCATCACAAGGTTTGGGCTGACTGTCATGTGACCCGGTTCCCAGACAGACAAGCAACAACCGGAGATACGGTGATTTCACCGTATCACTCAGTAACGAGACATAATACTATAAATACCGGCGAATGAGCATAGATGCATGTTACTGTGAGTGTTAGGAACACCCAAGGGTAAATAAAATGGTGTTTTTAGCAAGTGAAAAGTGTTTATAATATTTGTAAACACAGTGTTGGAATAAATCACCCAGTGTGGTCTAAGTTGTATTAATTTGTAAATACAAAGTGCATTTAACAAGCCTTAGATGCACAATGTATACTAAGAGCACCAGAGGTGCTTATGCAGAAAGTATTATTTGATATAATACTGTACACAGGTTTATTTCGATGTAATGTGTACAGTATGAGTGTATTTATTTGTAACCTTAGGTTACTTAATGTTGTAATAACCTTAATGCACAATTTGGAATTGTTTGAGGAATTTACAGCATTTATAGTTGTGTATTTTGAAGCCAGGTGGCGTTACTGTGTTTTGATTGCTGCCTGTTTTATCTGAGTTATTCTATACTGTATGTACACTTTCTGTCATGTTGTGATGACATCACTTCTCTGAACTTCATGTATGAGGACAAGATGTCTTCCAAGTGTTCCTTAACAAAGAAAATAAAACAGGATGTTTTATTTGGCTTTTAAACTGTGAGTTGAGTTAATATTTTACCTGTATTCACCTGTGGCATACAAGCACACACAGTTGTGGCCACGAAGGAGGTTGACACAGCCAAAAACGAGGCATTTCCACACCCGGGAAGCCTAAATAGGCATAATTCAGACTTTAGAAGTTAAACTTGCTGTTTTTGGGCCACAAAGTTAACCAATCAGGTTATAATTATGTAATCAATGTTCCTGACTCAACTTAGCACGCAGAACACGTTCCTGTTATCGGAATTGCTCTAAAGTGCATTTTTATAGCCAACTTTTATTTCGATGGAGATCAAGTTTTCGGGATTCCCATTAAAATTCAGTTTTGTGAGTTTTTGCTAAAAACATGTACCGGTCAATACCGAAGGGCTTCTGGACCTCACCACAGTACGAAGTAGGTCCACAACGGCTTCATGGTAGCAGAGGGTGGTTGAAGCCCTGCAGGAAAGCGAAAATTGCCCATAAAACCACTTTGGGGCAAAACACGGTACCAATTGAGCAAAAACATGTTTTTTGAGAATTTTCAGTTGCTGTCTTGTGTTTTATTATTTTTCAGAGCCTGTCACACATACGTTGCCATGGGAAAGGACGATGACCACTCAAAGGAGTCAAAAGCATCGTACCTAAAGTTGCTTACCAAGGATAATTACCTTACATGGAAGTGGGATGTCAAATTGCTGCTCCAGGAGAACAATTTACATGGTTTTATTGATGAGTCATGATATGAAAAGAAACCAGACGACAAGGAAACCGATTCTGTCAAGAAAAAACATGAGAAACACGCAGTGAAGTCCAGAGCTATCTTGATGAACTCTATTGCTGAGCAGTACCGTGATGCAGCATGCATGTACGACACAACCAAGAAAGTGTGGGACCATTTGGTTGCAGTTTTTGAGCCGAGCACACGTTCACGGAAAATGAAGCTGCTGCAAGACTTTTGCAACATTAAGCGCAAAGAAGACGAGGAGATGTCAGCCTTCATCAGTCGAGTGGAGAAGACAGGAAAGGAACTTGAGGACACAGCCATAACCTACAAGGAGCTCCAGACATACACCTTGCTAGCTCAATGCGGCAAAGGATTCGAAGGGATCCGACAGATCATTGACCAATGGTCGGATGCAGATTTCACCTGGGAAAAGGTGTCCCAGGCTATCCAGGCAGAGGACAACTACAAGAACTTTGATACAACCAGTACAGGTGCCTCAACAGAGAAAAAAGCATTGGACCAGCCAACAAGGAGCAAGAAGACAGCAGGTCAACGAGCAAAGAATGACAGATCGCCAAATGCAGTGAAATCCAGTGACAGTTCCAGTAAGAAGGGACCACTTGTGTGTTTTAACTGTAAAGGCGAGGGTCACTTTGCACGTGACTGCCTTTCTCCGAAAAAACAAAGGACTATCGGTGAAAGTGTGAGTGTCAGCGCGCAAGTTTCAAAGGACAAGGACAATCATTCTTTTTATGTGTTAATTTATGCTCGAATTAATTTGTATTTATTCAATGTTTTATGTTTTTATTTATTATATTTGTTTGTCTCTAATGAGATACTATATCATCTGTATATTGAGTTTTATTTTATGCTGTCACTTATAGGCTTTTGTAGTCTTGGCGCCACCTAGATTTTTTATGAAAAAATAACATATAACACTTGCGACTTGCATTGTGTCCTGGCAACAACTCTCGTCTCATTCTCTCCGCACAACACACCGGATTTAAAACACCAAAACGAATCTAATTCAACATAGTTATGGGTCCAGGCAGGTTTGCCATTGCGTTTTAACATATTCAAAGGAGTTTTTGGTGTTCTTGGCTTTTTGCGTGCTGTTTTTGAGCGCGAGGACGCAACTCGAGTTTGCAAGGCCTAATTCCGAGTACGAAGTGCAAGTGCGAGTGGAAGTGAGCGGTTCGTGTGTGTCTCCAGCTAAGTGGAGACACAGTCAGGTATTTCCTGATTTTTGTTGGTTTTTGGACATTTTATTGCCGTCTTTTCGTATTTATAGTGACGGTCGCCATTGTTGCTGGACCGAAGGACACGACAAGGACGTTTCGGATCCAACTGGATCATATTCGTCGTGCCGAGCCATTTTTCCTCGAGTTTCGTGGTCAACATGGATATTGACGAGTTTGGCGATTTGCAGTGTGATTATTAAATATTTGGACCATTTTTCAGCGTCTAGAAGACTACGAGTGACACGAACAATTACATGTGGACGTTACCTTTGAAGCCTTCATCTGGAAGACATCACTCCTTTAGTGGAGATCTTTCCTTTTATTTGTTGTCATTATTTGTCTTTTCACATTTTTCACCTTCGAGGCTACCTAATCTTAAGGAACATTTATTTTCATCCCGAGGATCTGGTACATGGTGCCTCCCTATCTGTCATTTTGGTGGGAATTATTGTCGTGTTAATATTTATTTTGAGCGAATTTTCAGTATTGAAAAGGTCGGATTTGACCTCCAAGGTTTTCTTAAATTATTGGATTTATTGAATACATTTTTGGCAGAGTTCTGTGAATTTGAGTATAAGTTTGCAATTTTTCAGGTATTTTTGTACCTTAATTTGGGTATTTGCTTGATATTATCGAGATTTATCGGCTCATTTAGGAATTTTCCAGAAAAAACTCAAGTTTTTCGAATTGTTGAGTTCGAAATTTGAGTTTTTGCACGATTTTGTTTGATATTCGTGAATTAGGATTTAATTTACGTTTTTGCTCATTGATATTGGATGTTGGATATTGCTTAATATTGATTGAGATTATCAATATATTTGGGCATTTTGTACAAAAATTCAAGTTTTTGGAATTTTTGCGTACTCTTAAAATTTTTATTTTGTCAAAGTGTGATCCACTTACAAATATTTTTGAGTTTTCAGGTCTAAATCATTTGAGCTTTTCTTTGAACTTAGAATTTCTTGAATTTTTTATAGTATAAATTTTGAGTTATTGCATATTATTGAGTTTTTAGGGCTTTAGTAATAGGATTAACAGGTTTTGACACCTATATCAGCTTAGTTTATTTTCCTTTAAGTCTTTTTGGAGCTTAAGATGACGGAAAAAGATGGGATTTTGAGTTTTAAGAAACTAAATGAATTAAATTATGTAAGTTGGAAAAGGGACATGTTGGCCTGCTTAGCCAGTAAGGGGATAAGCGACTTTATTGATCCTAGGTTAAAAATGTTTTGGCCGTAGGGTCAACCCCAGCAGAGACTAGGCAATTTAATATTGTTAAGTCAAAGGCGTGGGGTATGATTTTCCTAGGTATTGAAGACAAGTTAAAATGCTTGTTAGACGGGATTACAGAACCCGATAAGCGTTGGGAAAAATTGGCCAAAACATACGAGCCTAAGTCGAAGGCGCGTATTCCACATTTGTTAGGCAGTTCCATCTTGCGCAGATGCAACCCAATGAAAGCATCATCTTGTTCCTAAATCGCATTAGGCAATTGTCGCCCGATTTAGAATTGGCGGGAAAGAAAATCGATGACTCTGACATAGCTTATCGAATGCTGTGTACTTTACCCCCGCAATATGATGTCATCGTTAGCCAAATTTACAAGTGGTCGGATGACGACATGAAACCAACAAAAGTTGAAGAGGCATTAATTGAAGAGTATGAGAATTTAAGTCACACAATCAATGGACAAAAATTAGTGGTATTGGGGATAATGCTTTATCAAAGACTGATAAGTGTTTTAGCAAGGGTAAACCAAATACTGGGGTTATTTATTACAATTGCGGAACAAAAGGTCGTTATTTCAAAGATTGCCGAAAGAAATCAAAGAAAGAAGTTACGTGTTCTATTTGCAAAACTATTGGCCATTATGCTGCGACATGTAGAAAGGATAAGTCACCCAAGGGTTCGACCGCGAGCACTAGTAGTTCCGTCTCTTTCTCTTCTTTCGATGACGCGTTAATAGTTGATAATGTGAGTTTATCTACTGAAATGAATGAATGGATCTGGGATACGGGTTCGGGTACTCATTTGTGCCACGACAAAGATTTATTTATTCAGTTAACAATGGGTAGCCATACAAGATGAACGCTTATTCGGGGACTTTCAATGTTGAGGGTGTTGGGACGGTTCGTTTTAATCATTTAATTGGTAAGACTAACCATCGGATAACACTTAATAATGTTGGGTATGCCCCGAGTGACAAAAGAAATTTAATTAGTGGTTCCCGGGCAATGGAAGCCGGATGTTCTTGGTCAGGCAGAAAAGATGAAATTTTTGTAAAAAAATAAGAATGACAAGCCTATGCTGCGATTTGTACGAGATAGGGGACTATTTAAATTGTGTGCGACCAAGGATAGTTCAAGTTCTAGTTTATTGTTTTCGGAAGTTGTCAAGAATGGAGTATCTTGTAAAACCAAAGTTAAAATAACTGAGACCAAAGTTTCTGGTGATTTAGAGTTGTGGCATCGTAGATTAATGCACACAAATGTCGATTCTCTAGTTAAAATGTCTAGGGAAAATGTAACTAGAGGCTTACCTAAATTGACAAAAAGGGATTTAAGGTGCACAACGTGCGTACGAGCAAAACAGACCAAGAAATTTGGGAAGACTAAAACTAATATTTCAACCAATGGGGTATTAGATCTTGTCCACACTGATGTATGTGGTCCTACAAAATATGAAAGTAAGGGTGGGGCAAGGTATTATGTGTCATTTATTGAAGACTACTCCAGGTGGGTAAAAGTTTACGTAATTAAGAATAAATCCCAAGTTAGTGACTGTTTTGAGGATTATATTAAATATATTCAGAAATTAACGGCCAAACATATCAAACGGATTAGGTCTGATAATGGGAAAGAGTACGTTAATGATAAAATTATGAAAATCCTCAAAGATAATAATATTAAGCATGAATTAACCAACATCTATTCTCCTCATATGAATGGTGTGGCCGAAAGGTTTAACAGATCAGCCATTGAGGCACTGCGAGCATCTATCATAGATGATGGTTTAGATAAGGTTTGGTGGGCCGAGGTATTAATGGCCTTTACCCACGTTAAGAATCGATTAGCTCAAAAGTTGTTGGAAGGCTTGACGCCATATGAAAGGGTTTTTGATCGTAAGCCGAACATCAACTATTTTCGGGTGATTGGGTCGAGATGTTACCGTTTACTACCAAAAGTACAGAGGGATAGTAAACTAGGAAAAGTATCCAAAGAGTGTGTATTGGTGGGGTACTCGTAGAACACGAAGAGCTATCGTGTTTACGATCCAGACGATGACAACACACAAGATGTGCGTTTTGTAGAAATTCAGCGTAAAAATGATATTGTCAATTTCGATGTTAATGGTGAAGGGGACCTTGGGAATGATTATGTTAGCGTTCCCACTCCTTTACCTATTGTTCCCGCACAAACATTGTCCAAAGTTATTCCAAAGGTCGAACAACCGAAGATAGCTGAATGTTGGGAAAGACGGGCCAAACAACGACCACAGACAGGCAGTCATCCCGGTCGTTATGACGCCACTTTATCATTTAAGGGACAAACGTTTAGATCCACTAAAGCAGTCATCAATATTGATTACTCTTTAGAAAGCGTGAGAGATTCGTTTAAGTATAACAACCCATATGTCGGATCATGGGATGTTTGTTGCTATATTCTGAATTTATATTTGAATTTATTTTGTATTCATTATTGTATAAGTTTTTCTTTATTGATATTGTGTAATATAGATATATGTGTCCAGTGAGCTACTGTTCATTTAGCATTATTGTATTTATTTGTATGTTGGCCCTTCTGAGTTTCCTTAGTTGTGGCATGACTATTTTTAGATTTTAATAAAATATACTCACTTGCTGGTTTACCTGTGAGAAGTCAACTGCCTCTCATTTTTCTGCTTCAACACTGGATTTCCAAGGATAATACAACAATGTTAGTAAAGTTGCCAAGGGAAGAGCAGATGATTCTCCTACTGATTCTCCAGATGAGGGTGGGTCGACAACTTATACAAGTGAATCGCATTTAATAGATTTGAGTATTTATTTTAGTGGGTTGGAATGCTCGAATGTTGATTTGGCCAACCTATTAACGTTTCAAGAAGCTATTGGTGCCCATGATAAGGCTGATTGGGAATTAGCAATGGCAGATGAGATCAAAACTCTAGCTGAAAGAGAAGTTTTCAGGGAGATAGATAGGACTGATAACATGAGAGTTTTGGACCATAACTGGGTTTTTGTACGCAAGTGTGACTTGACTGGCAAAGTCATATGCCATCGTGCTAGGCTGGTTGCTAGGAGTTTCCTGCAAGAGCAGGGTACTGAGTTTCATGAGGTTTACAACCCGGTTGTTAATTTTATTGTTGTCAGGTTTTTATTTATTATTCTCGTTTTATTCTTGAAATGGGTAGACACACATCTTGATGTCAAGTGTGCATTCCTGTATGGAGATCTGCCGGAAAATATCTATATGTCGATTCCGGAAGTATTACATCCTAGTAAGAACACGGTTTGGAAGCTTTGCAAATCCTTGTCGGCCTTAAACAAGCCGGGAGGCAATGGTACCTCAAGTTGGGCGAGGAGATAACTCAGTTAGGGTTTAACAAGTTTCTTTCTTCCCAATGTGTTTATCGCTTAGGATGGGATATTATAATTTTGTTTTATGTTGACGACATCATTGTTTTCGCGAGAAATGAAAAGGCTAAACTACAAGCAGTAGATTTATTAAACAAGGCTTTCAAGTGTGTTGATTTAGGTGAAACGAAAAGGTTTCTTGGTATCGATATCTTACGTGATTCAAAGGGAATCCAGTTTAGTCAGACAACTTATATTAGTGAGTTGGCAGAAAGATTTAGCTACTTAGGATTTAAGCAAGTTGCTGAGCCTTTTAAGGTTGGTTTCGATTTGGCGGAGCTGAATTTGAATAGTGATATTCTAGATCCGCTGGATTATCCCTACAGGACGTTGATAGGGGTTTTATTGTTTATTTCTCGTTATACCAGACCGGACATTTGTATAGCGGTTGGTATTTTGTCTCGTTATAACATCAGGCATACTCTGGTACTTTGGAATTGTCTATTGCACCTATGGAATTATGTGCTTAGTACAAAGGATAAGACTATCCACTTAAGTAATGAGTCTAATTTATTGGTTAATTGTTTTGTCGATGCCAGTTGGGCGACATCTTCCAGTGACAGGAAGTCCGTTACTGGGTATATAGTTTGCATCGGTAACAATCCTGTGATTTGGAGAACGACAAAGCAGAACTTGGTTACAATGAGTGCTATGGAGGCTGAGTTGATAGCATTGTCTGAATTAGTGAAAGAGATCATATGGTTCAGACGTCTGTTGAGCGAAGTCTGTAATGTCCGGGATTTAGACTTTAGCAAAATCTCTGTAAGTTGCGATAACCGGGCAGCCATTCACTTCATATGTAATGATGTGGAAAACACAAAAACGAAGTACATTGACGTTAAGCTTCAGTTTGTAAAAGAAAATTATCAAAATGATTTATTTAGTTTACAGTACGTTTACATCAAAAAAAATTTGTCGGACATACTAACGAAACGTGTAAATAAAGACAAAATAACCAAGTTATGTAAATCTTTAGATACATATGTTTAATAGTTATATTATGTGACTTTTGATGGGATAAATACAAACGGGGGAAAATGTTAATTTATGCTCGAATTAATTTGTATTTATTCAATGTTTTATGTTTTTATTTATTATATTTGTTTGTCTCTAATGAGATACTATATTATCTGTATATTGAGTTTTATTTTATGCTGTCACCTATAAGCTTCTGTAGTCTTGGCGTCCCCTAGATTTTTTATGAAAAAATAAAATATAACACTTGCGACTTGCAATGTGTCCTGGGAACAACTCTCGTCTCATTCTCTCTGCTCAACACACCGGATTTAAATCACCAAAACGAATCTAATTCAACATTATGCAAACACCTTGTAGGGTGCTGGTAATGCAGATGTTGTATATCCTAGTGTAAATTCAAAATTTATTACTAACCCTAGTGTATTGACGAGTGTGGAGTGCGACATGCGCTCGAGTAGCTGGTTTTAGGACTCAGCATGCACTAATCATGTGTGCGCGGACAAAAAGTTGTTTAGTAATTTTAAACAAATTAAGCCACTGCCCGTAGTTAGGCAAAGGCTTCTCTTCAATTCAGGGAATTGGAGAGGTTAGACTGCAAGTAGTTAGTCCGACTGGAGTCCAACAAACAGCCACTTTAACCAATGTGGGTTACGCACCGAATTTTAAGCGAAACTTAATATCATTATCCAAGATTGATAAGAAGGGATACAAGTTTTTGGGATCCGACAACAAGCTAAAAGTTTTCAAATATAACCTCAGTAATTGTGTTATGTATGGTATTCTAGAGGATACACATGGCTTATATGAGCTAGTTGGCAGAGCATTGCCGTTACAAATGCGAGCTTAGTTGTGAAGGACAGCCAAAGTCAATCAATACACAATGAGGCATATTTGGTGAAAGGAGTGGCTTCTTGGCACCGCAGATTTGCACATTTTTACTCTAAAGGGTTGAATCATTTGAGAACCAGTAAGCAAGTAGTGGGTTTCGATTTAACTGAGCACGTTGATACAATACAGTGCGAGCCCTGTAACATATCGAAGTCAACCCGTGAATCATATCCTAGGTGTAACAAAGCATCAACAAGAGACCCTTTGGGGTTAATCCACATGGATCTGTGGGGCAAGGCACCTGAAACATCCCTTGGGGGGGGCAGATTACCTTTTCTGTCTAGTTGATGATTTTTCCAGTTACGTTTGGGTGTTTCCAATTGGAACAAAAGATGAAGCTTTTCCAATTTTTAAGAAATTTCAAACTAGAATTGAACGACTAACTGGTAGAAAGATCAAAGCCGTAAAAACCGATAAAGGTGGTGAATTTTGTTCGAGAGCCTTTGAAGATTATTTGGATGAAATAGGTATTCAGTATTACCGTACAAATCCATATAGCCCACAGATGAATGGGTTTGCTGAGCGGATCAATCGAATTATTCATCATGGAGTCAGATCAATTCTTTATGATACAAAGCTTCCAGAAAATTTGTAGGATGAATTATCTTTAACAGTTGCCTACCTTAAAAACAGATATCCACGTACGACTTTGGGAAATGAGATACCTACCATGTCAAATTTTGAAACAGAAAAGTTGTTTTAAAGCATTTAAGAGTCCCTGGTTTGCTCACTTATGTTCATATTCCGCCAGCAGTGAGGGAAAGCAAACATACAGCGAGAGCATGTAAGGGGATTCTGGTTGGGTATGCCATATTCACACGTGGTTACAGGATTTGGGACTCCGAGAAAAATCAATTCAGAGAATCCAAGCATGTCAAAATATTAGAAAATGTTGGATGGACAAACTTTAACAATGTAAATCCAGATGGGACATTAGTTGTTGATAATGACAATAAGAGAAAGGAAGCCGATGACCATGTGTACTAAGACACCCAATCAGTTGATAGCATTAGTGATGACAGTGATAGCGATAGGGATGATGATACAGGACAGGATCCCATACCTCAGACTCCAGCCACCACATCCACACAACATGCTAGTACTCCCACTCAGTCAACAACTCGACATGTTCCTATGCAGGAAACTTCATTGTGTGACCGTGTGTCAACAAGAAGAAAGACACGAAAACAAGCATCTCCAGTTCTCAAGAAGAAGGTCGTGACTTTATTTGAAGTTCCCAACATAAAAGGTTGGAGAAAAGACGTAGTGACACATCAAAAGGGCATCGCCAAGGGTGATAAAGATACCTACTTCTTTGATCACAAGGAAAAGGATCCTCTTAGGAGCCACAGACATTGAAAAACATTGTGAATCAATTAAAGTTTCATATGTGAAACAAAACTTTGTATTTGAATCCAGAAAGGCAAAAGTTGAGAAACCAGTTGAAAAGCCAGTGTCTGAGCCACAGTCATGGGAAAGTGAGACAGGGTCTGACTCCTTCCATTGTGAAGCAAATTTAGCCTTATTTGGGAAATCATATTGTAAACTTCTCAGATTCGCTAGGTTTCTCAAATAAATTCAAGGACCTGCATGGTCCGCAAACACTCTCTTTCAAATTTTACAAAAGACTAACTTTATTCTTTATCTTACAAATATTACAAATATGCTTTCTTATCTTATCTTAATCCCTTTAATCCCTTCCCCTTTCCTAATCAGTGGGGTCGTCGCTAGCGACCGCTGTCCTGTTGTCCCCCAATGTCAACTGTCAGACCTAACTTCTAAACTCGGGTCATCCGACAAATGCATCGGCGGGTTGTTGACTCTGTCATTTACTCCCGATGAAAACCGCTTCCTTCCTCTCCTTCGTCTATAAATTTCCACATTTTCTGCAGGAACTCGTCGATCTCTCCAGCTTCCCTCAACTCATTGTCCAGCAGATCTCGTACTTTTTCCATCAACGTTTCTTCGCTGATGTCAACGTTCGATTTTTCATTGTTAATTGCGCTCATCTCATTGTTTGCATGTTTATTTCCGACTGCCATTTTTCCTTGCACACCGTCAATTCGATTTTTCCCTTCTTTTAAACTAACTACTTTATTTCTCACGACTCTCTCGCTTCCTATGCACCCCTTTTTCCTAATAATTTTGCCTGTCGTCCCTTCATCCCTTGTTTCTATCGCACTGTTCTTCTCACCCACCTCGTTCAGTTCATTGCTTTTATTGCGAACTGCACCCATCTCGTTGCTAATTACGTCACTTATGCTTACTTCATCAATAATTCCGTGCTGTCCATTGTTCTTTGCAGTTAATTCGTCTTTATCCGCTTTCAGATCTCCGCATGCATCTTTATCACCTGCTCTCTCTGTTTCGCTCGTGTTTTCGCGCGTCGTTTTTCCGCTCTCGTCTCTATCATCTGTGTTGTTCGTCATGCTCGCATCCTCAAGGGTTGTGTTTATCGTGTTTTCTTCCACCACCACACGTAATTTTTCATCCAGTTTGGCTGCCCTCATCTGCACCGTTTGAACCGAATACGCCGGAGTCTCTTTTTCCTCGCTAATGACCACTGGTTTCGGTTGTCAATGTCCGACTGAGTCTAACGATCTGATTCGTGCATAAAATTTCACCTGTCCTCCCTCTGACTGCATTCCGATATTTTCATGTTCTACGATTGGTTTTCCCAACTACGCGTCTGTTTTCATTAAACTGTCATCTACGACAAAAAATTCCACCTTGTCCATTCTAATGTTATTGAGTTTGATCTTGCATGTCGTCCTCCCCTTGTGCGTCAACTTGTCCTTGTTGAACCCCTGGATTACGTAAGTGTGGTCAGGGTTTTTGATCATTAATCTCTTTGCAAACGTCGCAATAATTAAATTGTTGTCACTTTTTGTATCAATTTTCGCCGTGCACGCTTCCCCTGCAATCAACATATTGATTTGGAATTTCTGAGTTTCCAAACTCCCTTCTTGAAAACGTCCTCGACCCAAACGGTCGAAAAAATGGCCAAAACGCACTTCTTAGAAATTCGACGCGAATTCCCGTTTTCACTGCCGAAACACACTGGTGCCGGTCGGCACGGCCCGATCCCGTTGTCCGTCGCCACTCGATTTCCTCGTATCGCGGCTCACGTCGTCCGCGACTTCTCGGCAACACTCGGCATTGAAATGACAAGCCGCGGATACCGTTTATGATACCCGGTACCGCAAACACGAGAAAACTAATTATAAAACAAACTTACATAGGGATTTATTCCTTTAAAAACATATGTGCCAACTTGGCATACAAGCCGCCATCTTGGCTGACTTTTTAAAGGCGAGTGAACACCTGACTTGGTGTCACAAAAAGGTGAGTGACAGCAGGTGATGTCATCCAGACATGCCACCTGTTTCCAGTCACTCAAAAACCAGCTATGTCGTATGCTACATCGAATTTAGGCAGACGACATTAACAAACACAGATAAATGTCATACATTATTTGATTATTGTCACAATCGGTTATTAGAGGACTTAGATTAGGAAACTCATGTCATAATAGGTAAATACAATTGTCAATCCGGTTTACACAACTCCAAAACAAATAAGATAATTTTCCCAACTTATTCAAACATTCTATACAAAACACAAACACTTTCTTAACTCATTATGACAGTTAATCTGGGACATCTAATGGTTGTCTACACTCAAAACCATTAGGACCAGTGCCCCAAAACAACACACATAATTAGTAAAGTACACTCTTCACCTGATATTAGGTTGTGATCAATGCCACTCATGATCACACACCTAAATACTATTAAAATAACACAAGACTCTAAAGACAATTAAATGGATGCAAATGTTTCAACTAATAGGTTGCTCAGACGACCACAATCCCCTCCTTAGCTGAAACATGTTGCACAAATACTAACTCATGATCTAGAGTTTATACTCATGTGACATCTTATCACACTGACAACTAGTGTTTCTCATTTTCCGTATATCTACTCTATACAATTGGAAAATGAACACAGTCTCACTACTGGAGTGTCAGTGAGTCACACTATATAATTATACACCCACTCTGATCATAAATATTATTATACACTGCACAACATCATATTATGAATAATAGCATTCCAAATAATATAACACTTAATTACACATAAAAACACTACACTTAACACAACCAAAGTTCAATCAATACAGTTATTAAAAGATTCTCTCTCTAGTTGGTTGCCGTGTTGGTGTTGACACACTCAAATTCGACGTACTCGGTGATTCTGAATCCCCAAATGGCGGATTAGGACACGAACGAGCAATGTGGCCCGTCTGACGACATCTGTAGCAAAGCCATCCCTCGTATCGTTTCGATGGTTTGCCTGGTTCATCTGGCTTAGTTTTTGAATTCTTATTTTTACGTGTCGTCACGTAAGCCTTAGTCTCTTCACTAGGCTTTGGTTCTTCCGTGCCACAAAGTCTTCGCCTGTACTCTGTTAGCAGGCACTCGGAGACTCCTTTCCAAGTGAAGTTTGGATCCTCCCATTGGTATATCATCTGCCTTTGGGTTTCATAATCCTTGCCACAACGGTTTAGAAGCATGAAAGCTTTTTCATCGTCCGGAATTCGCACATTAACTGATTCCAAATCCTTTGCAGCTGAGTCGACTCTCTCTATGAAGTCGTCCATTGCCTCAGTTTCCTCAATACGTAGAGAATAAAATTTCTCTCTTAACATAGCCTTCTGGCCCGTGATGATGGCTCGAAAACAGTTTGAAGGTGTTCCCACACTTCCTTGGTCGTTACATGTTTGTCGGCTGCACGGCGATGTCTCTCAGCTATGCTCTGTATCAGGATGGCTCTGGACTTTAATTTACGCTTATGAAACTTCTTCACTTCCGCATCAGTCGCTCCAGCTGCCAAAGGTTTCGCATTTCCACTCTCGTCAGTAAAGCAAAACAGGTCGAATTCCTCCAAAAGCAGTTTTATGTTCAGCTTCCAGCTGTCATAATTCACCTTGTCCAACAGTTCAATTCGATTCGCCGCAGAGGTGTACTTGTCCTTGCTCATGGTGAATCCTAAAAATTATAAATACACGCCAGAAAATTTGCTTCAACTTGAAATCATAAATTTGACTCACAAAACGTGGCCCCTAACTAATCCTTGGGGCAAATAAAGTCGTATGCACGTATCCACGTCACTCTGGCCAAAAATTATGAACAAGAGCTTTTCACTTTGCTCTTTTTCCTCAAAATAGAATGTTTCCGTAGTTGTCTACCGAAAACAGTCTCTCCTTGCGATAGTACAGTCGCACTCGTTGACAACTCCTCGCAATTTGTGCTCAAAGGGTTAAAATTGCACAAATCACTCCAAAATGGGAAAATAAATTCCTCTCCTCGTTGAACTGCTGGATCCACTCGTAATAATATCGAAAATAATACTCGCCACCTAATAAATACAAAAACTCGGCAGAAAACAGCTCAAAAACGAATTTACGCATCTACTTACGCGTATAGTATTGGCATACTGCAACGTCGTAATTAGGCCAATGTGTAAGTCATGAGCACCTAGAGAGGTCGAGTTGACCAAAAGTTGCTCATATGTATTTTTAGTTTGAGTTAAGATCACCTTTTAGTGTTTGCACAGGTTATAAACAAGTCATTATAATTTGTGCAATTTATTTAGGCTGTATATGTTGTATCAGGTTGTCCTTGGGACATGTGATAAGTTGTTGTAATTATTTATATTTATTTCACAGCCTAAGGTAATCATTTATTACTGTTTGTTTACCTTAAGGTGATCAGTGTTGGGAATTGTATGATTTTATTGGTTTCCAGGATGTCTGTGATCAATCTAGATGTACACAGTCATCCTGAGTCTTATTTTATGTAATAAGATCACAAACTATGACCAGTTGTGATCTCTAGTCTTGT